>PVKS010024926.1:0-30517 GCA_004027875.1 Aplodontia rufa | reverse complement strand
GAGAGAGAGAGAGAGAGAATCAATTCTATTTAGTTTCTTTTTTTTTTTTAAAGAGAGAGGGATAGTGAGAGAGAGACAGAGAAAGAGAGAATCAACTTTATTTAGTTTTTCACATGGCCATCGTTGCTCCAACACTTAGTTGTGTACATGGTGCTTGGGTTTGAACCCGGGTCATCATGCTTGCCAGGCAAGCACCTTAACCGCTGAGCCACTGCTCCAGTCCCTGATTTTTTTTTTTTTTTAAAGAGAGAGGGACAGTGAGAGAGACAGAGAAAGAGAGAAACAACTTTATTTAGTTGTTCACATGGCCTTCGTTGCTCCAACACTCAGTTGTGTACGTGGTGCTGGGGTTTGAACCCGGGTCCTTGTGCTTGTCAGGCAAGCGCCCAAACCGCTGAGCCACCGCTCCAGCCCCAGTCCCTGATTTTTTGTTTTGATGATCTGTCTAGAGTTGATAGTGGTGTGTTGAAGTCCCCCAGAATTATTATGTTGAGAGCAATGAGGGGATTAATGTCCTTAAGTATTTTTTCCATATATTTGGGGGAGTTGTAATTGGGGGCATAGATGTTAATTATCGTTATATCTTCTTGATGGACTGTCCCTTTTAATATGATCCTCTTTGTCCTTTCTGACTAGTTTTAGTTGGAAATTAATTTTGTCAGAAATTAGAATTGCCACACCAGCTTGTTTTATTGGCTGCAGGCCTGGTAGACATTTTGCCATCCTTTCACTTTCAGCCTGTGTCTATTTTTGAGTGTCAAATGTGTCTCTTGCAGGCAACATATTGTTGGATTTTGTTTTTTGATCCAGTGGGTCAGTCTGTGTCTTTTAATTAGGGCATTGAGACCATTTACATTCAAAGTTAGAATAGATATGGGAGGTTGAGTCTCAGACTTTGTAACAATTACAGAGTTTTGAGTCATCGTGGAAGTCAGTTTGTGTATAATATGATTATTGACTCACCCTTGTTTAAGGATTTAGGGTATCATTAGCATTTTCTTCTGAATGGAGAACATCCTTGAGAATATTCTGTAGTGCAGGATTTGCGTTCATGTATCTTGCTAGCTTGAGTTTATCGTTGAAGTATTTAATTTCCCCATCGCATTTGAATATACCCTGAGTTTAGCAGAGTACATTATCTTTGGTTGAAAGCTGTTATTTTTCAACACTTGAAAATATTGTTCCGAGCTCTTCTGGCCTTCATTGTTTGCTCTGAAAAATCCATAGTGATCCGAATTGGTTTGCCTCTGAATGTGATTTGGGGCTTTTCTCTAGCTGCTTTTAGAATTCTCTCTTTAATTTCTCTGTTATTCATTTTGTATATGATATGTCTTGGTGAATTTCTCATTTGATTAGGTCTATTTGGTGTTCTATAAGCATCTTGGATGAGATATTCTGGATCAATTGTAAAATGAGGGAAGTTCTCGCTTATGATTTCGCTTAAAAGGTTCTTGATGCCTCTTGTTTGCTGTTCAGAACTTTCCTCCCGACCAATGATTCTCAGATTATTATGCCTCATCTTATCAAATATTATTTGGAAGTTCTGATTATGTAATATAAGTTGCTTTTCTTGTTTATCTTCTTTGAGTTCAACAATGTTTAGTCGATCTTCATTTTCCGATGTTCGTTCTTCAAGGGCTGAAGTTCTATTTTCAGTAGAGTATACTCTGTTGTTGGTATCATCCTGTGAAGATTTGATTTGGTTAACCGTGTCTATCAATCCTGATAGCTCTCCTATGTCTCTTTTCAGAATGTCTAATTCTTTGTAGAGCTGGTCTTTCATCTCATGGAATTGTTCCCTTATTTCCTTGTGGAAGTTGTCTCTCATCTCTTGAAATTGTTCTCTGATCTCTTTCCTTATATCATCTCTCAACTCTTTTATTGAATTACTAATCATAATGTTGATAAAATATCTTTGGTTTTCATCTAAGGCCCCAGCTATGGGATCCTTGGGTGGTGAGCTATGGGGTTGAGGGGGAGAGTTATTTCCCCTTCTCTTCATTTTCAGAATCAGAGAGTGTGTCTTGTAGTTCAACCTTGTTACTCTTGCTGGAGTAATTGGAGCTTCTTATAGCTTTGCTTTGTTATGATGGGGAGTTATTTGGTCAAGACAGACCTAAAGATGCCAGACCGGTCTGCGAGATCTTGAGAGGCTATACGTGCAGATACTAGTCTGTTTCAACTAAAACAGATGTGCTGGTGACTAGCACCAATAGTAGCAGTTTTCTTTGAGAGAGCTCTCACAATATATTATGATAGCAAGCAAGTGATCGTTTGGAAGAGTGTACTTCTTCAGATAGCAGGACCATGGGAATCCTCGTGCAGTCCTGCAATGTGAGGTGATTCTCCGGAGCATCTTGGAGTTGCTGCTGGTGGGTGGTCGGCATCTTGAATCGCTGGTGCTATATTTAAAGCACTGCGGCTTCTCCGCTGCAGTGAGTGTGGGGTGTTAGAATCCTCCCCCACGCCACTTGCCAGTCAGCCACGCGGCAGCGGCAGGGGAACAAAGCCCGCAGTGGCGCTATGTTTAAAGCACAGTCCGTGGGCTGAGATCGTGGGCTTCTTGACTCCTCCCCCACTCCCGGGCGGCGGCTGCTTGCTGCGTCCCAGCCCGGAGGGAAAAAATAAAAAAACCCCAGTCTCTGCTCCTGAAATCCACTGAGCAGGTTAACACTGGGGTTTCAAGATGCTGCTCCCCTAAATGCACCTCAAAAACCTGGAAATGAAGTGGGGATTTTCCATCCAGTCTCAGAGCCGCAGGGCAGCCGTCTGTCTTTGAGTCACCATCTTGATTCTCCTGATTTTTTATTAATGCACTCAGTGGTTTAATTTTGCTTCTTAAAATGTATAAATTTACCTTTTATACTGTCCCACAGATTTCAATATGTTGTGTCATGATTCTCATTAGTTTCCAAAAACTTCTTGATTTCTGTTCTCATTTCATCTGTGATCCATTCTTCAATTAAGAGGGTATTATTCAATATCCAAGTATTTATGTACTTTCTGTTGTTTTTCTTGCTGTTAATTGCTAAGATCATACCATTGTGGTCTGACAGGATACATGGGTTTCTATCAGCTTTTTTGTATTTGCTAAGATTACCTTTGTGGACTAGGATATGATGTGTTTTGGAGAAGGATCCATGTGTTGCTGAGAAGGGAAACTCAGCTGATTTGGTATGGAATATTCTGTAAATGTCTGTTATGTCCAATTAATTGATAGGATTGTTTAGGTTAGAGATATCTTTATTGATTTGATGATCTGTCTATTGTTGATAATGGTGTATTGAAGTCCCCCAGTATTATTGTGTTGAAGTCAATAAGTAGTTTAATGTCCTTGAGTTCTTTTTCCACACATGTGGAAGGGCTGTAACTGGGGGCATAAATGTTAACTATTGTTATATCTTCTTGATATGGTGTTCCTTTTACTATGATATAGTGTCCTTCTTTATCCCTTCTGACTAATTTTTGGTCAAAATTAACTGTCGGATATAAGGATCGTGACACCGGCTTGCTTTCTTGGGCCACAAGCCTGGTAGGTTTTTTGCCATCCTTTCACCTTCAATCTGTTTCTAATTTTGGTTGTGAGGTGTGTCTCCTGTAAGCAGCATATTGTTGGATTTTGTGTTTTGATCCAGTCTGCTAGTCAATGTCTTTTGATGGGGCATTGAGACCATTAGAATAGATAGGTTAGAATAGATATGTGATTCTGAATCCCTGGCATTGTGACCTTTGTTGTATTTTGTGCCATCTTGGATATCTTTTAGTGAGTTATGTTTTTATTCACTTTCCTAAGTTTATAGGTTTTGGGAGTGTTAGCTTGTTCCTCTGAATGAAGTTTGTCCTTGAGTATTCTCTGTAGAGCTGGTTTTTTTTTTTTTTTAATAAAGAGAGGGACAGTGAGAGAGAGAGAGAGAGAGAGAGAGAGAGAGAGAAACAATTTTTATTTAGTTTTTCATGTACCTTTTGTTTCTCCGAGACTTCGTTGTGTATGTGGCACTGGGGTTTGAACTCGTGTACTTGCGCATGCCAGGCAAGCACTGTAACCACTGAGCCACTGCTCCAGCCCTATAAAGCTGGTTTTGTGTTCATGTGTGTTGTTAGTTTGTTCTTATCATGAAAGTATTTTATTTCCCCATCACATTTAAAGCTGAATTTTGCAGGGTATAGTATCTTTGGCTGAAAATTATTTTCCTTCAACATTTGAAAAATATCGTTCCATGCTCTCCTGGCCTTTATCGTCTGAGCTGAAAAATCCATAGTAATCCTTGGTCTGCCTCTGAATGTGATTTGGTTTTTTTCTCTTACTGCTTTAAAAATTCTTTCCTTGATTTCTGTGTTATTCATTTTTTTGTATATGCTGTCTCAGTGGGTTACTCATATGGTTAGGTCTATTTGGTGTCCTATAGGAGTCTTGAATTTGAATTTCTGGATCAATTCTGATGTAGGGGAAATTTATTTTGGCTATCTCATTGAAAAGCTTCTTGATGCCATTTGTTTTTGTTCTTTGTTCTCCCCTATCCAAATTACTGTCGGTTATTTCTTCTCATCTCGTCCCATACTTCTTGGAAATTCTGATCATGCTGATCATGCTCAGTAAGTTTTTTCCCCTTGTCTATCCTCCTTGCATTCAAATTGCTCAGCTTGTCTTTGTTATCTGATGTTCGTTCTTCGAGAGCTGCAGTTCTATTTTCTACTGACTTTACTCTTGATATTAATATCTTCCTTTGAGCTTTGAATTTGGTTGACTGTGATTTTTAAATTCTAAGAGCTCTGCTATTTCTCTTTTCAGAATGCCTAGCTCTTTATCATGGTGGTCTCTCAGCTCCTGAACTTGCACTCTTATTTCCTTCCTTTAATCTTTTTAAAATTCTTTGATTGTTTTAATAATCCAGTTGTTGACACTTTTTTCTAGGTTTTCACCCAGGACACTGTCTATGAACTCCTTGCCTGGTTGTGGGTATGAGGAGGAGAATTGCTTCCCTTTTTCTTCATTTGCTGAGTCAGAGAGTGGAGTCTGTGAGTCTCTGGTTATTTTACTTTGTGGATGTTGATGAGTTTTGGGGTTTTTGTCTCTTCAGTAACTTGGGCGAGGTGCAATTTGGAATTAACAGCAGGCTCCCCAATCTATGGTTAATTATTGGCCTATGAAATTTCTAATACCTCACAAGATAAGGCAAAAGAGACAATATGAACAGCCAAGAGGTCCAATAAACAGCATTAACTTAGTTTCAGTTTTCCTGCTGAAGCTATTAATATGTTAATTAACTACCTATGAGCAGAACGGTAGGATTAGTAACTATCTTTGGTTACAACACTATCAACCATCAGACTACAACTGGATTAGACTATAACCAAGCACTATCAAATTTGGTATTCACATTGAATTTACAGTAATACCCTTGATAAGGATGATTAGACAATATGGCCAGTTAAAGCATACAATAAACAGTGTTGAACTAGTTAATCTCCTTTTGTAGTGGATGCACTATTACTTATCACCTATGGGAGGAACGATGCAATTATCTCCAGATGGGGCAAATTCATGTTAAGCTTACAGACCTCTGAGGGTAAAGAACTGAGTTAGGAAAGGAAGGCAGACAGCTGTGATTATGAAGCCAGAGCAGAGCAAGTGTAGAGGTACTGTAAGAATATTCTGATTACCAAAACTAAAAATCGAAAACAAACAAACAAAATTAAAAAAAGAGGAGAGAGACAGAGGGAGAGATTGGGGGGATGATGTTGGAGGAGGGATGAGTTATGGAAGAATGGAGTTTGGCTGTCGCTGGAGAATAGGAAAGATGTGGGTACAGAGAAGTGGACTACTCGTGGGCTTTACAGCCCTGGCCTCAGGTGCTGTGGCGAGCACTAACATTTACAGTGAAGCAAGTGTTCAAGGGGAAGGTAAGAAATCAATAGAAAGAAGAAACAGGTCCACAGCAACAACACTTACCACAAACTAACACACACACACATTAAAAAAAATGAAAACTCTGATGTATGGAATTGAAGGGGCCCTGCTGATCACCAGTGATATCTGAGTAATTATCTTGGAGCGTTGTTCCAGAGTGGCAGCTTGCTGCTTGGGAGGGGTAGTGGAAGGGTCTGCCCTCAGGCAACTCTGTGGCTCCCATATCCAGTTATCTCTGGTTTAACTGTCCTGCTGGCTAAGCTGGCTCCAGACTCTCTTCTGGGTTCTGGCTGCAGCCCACACCACTTAGGGGTGGAAGGGGGGACAACGTTCTCTCCTCCAGAGCAGAGATGCCATGGGCTTGTCCTGGTGTAAGCCAGAGCAGAGCCCTTTTGCACTCTGCTCATTCACAGCAGAGCGTGGCATCCTGACAGGATTGTGGGGCTATCTGCCTTAGATTCCCAGCTCCATTTCCCTGCCTGTTTGTCTGACCTCCTCCTAGGTAGGAGGGGGCATCTACCCCCTTGTCTCCATCGGAGATGTTGAGAGGACCTGCTTTCAGCCCTCTACTGCTTTTCTTTGTGCAGCCGGTCTCTGTGAGAGGCATCAGCGTCTCGCCTGCAGCTGTATTGATTGAGGGGTGAGTGGTCTCTATCGAGTGGCTGGGTCTGAATTAGTTCCTCTTTTCCACTTGCTACACCCAAATCTCCGAGTCACTGATATCCCACTGACCTGTGCTGTGTTCAGGGAATCCTTTCCAACACGCCCACCTTGCAGGAAGATAGCTTTCCTGGCATTTCTTCCTTTCAGGTCAAGGAGAGTGCCCGGGTGCCATCCTCCACTTTCAGTGGCAGAATGCAGTCTTAAGGTTCACATATAAAAGGAAGCCATCTTAGGTTGGGAACCAAGTGGTCAGAGGTAATCTGTTTTTAAACTCCTTATCAGATATCCCATTACCCTGGGGGCTCTTTCCTGTACTTGCCCTATTTTATATCAGCCAATCGTGCACGTAGTATCCTGGAGCTCCTCCAATCAGAGTGAAGGTAGGATTGTGTCAGATTCCAGATTCAGCAGTGTGTGTGCTCTTCAGATTCCCTCTGTGAGTGCTCCTTCTGCAGAAGTGAAGTCTGTCTTGCTCACCCACTTCTGGGCACATGTTTGATTTTCTTACGGCACCTTGGAAGTTTTAATGATTTTATTTCTACCACTAAGAAGTTGTTTCACCATGATCATCCACCCAGGCACCCGAGGCTGCTGCAGCCAGGGTCGCTGTAGGCTTGGCTACTGCACCAGGGGCGGCAACCATGTGGTACTGGTTCTGCAGGACTGCAGGATGCTGGAGTTAGGGGCTCATGGAGGCTTCCAGCAAGATTTCCAAGGAAGGCCTGGGAGGCCAGGCAAGGTGCCCCAGGGTCAGAGTCCCTGTGGCAGCCCCTGAGAGGGCAATGTGTGGAGATGTGAGGAGGAAGCTGGAGCTGCAGTGAAGACCCCAGAGATTAAGAAACGCCAGTGCTGTGGAATATTGGCTTAGGAAAACTGCAGGAATTGAACACAGAAAAGCCAACACGGAGGCCGTGTGGGCTGCACCCAGCAAGGCCACAGGGGTGGAGCTGCATAAGCCTTTTGTAGAGAGCATCAGGATGCCATGTGCTCTAGATGCCAGACATGGAGCTACAGGACCGCTTTGCCCAGCTGGGTTTCGGTCTTGCTTGGGTCCCATCCCTTCTTCCCATGCCTCTTTTTCTAAATGGAAATATTTACTGTGTGCTTTTATATAATTGGACTTATGTAACTTGATTTTTTACAGGACCACATGCTGAGAGTTTGCCTTGAGTCTCAGTGGAGACTTGGGACTTGAACTTTGGGCAATTTTGGAACTGTTGAGACTCTGTGGACTCTTGGAAATGGACGAAATATATTTTGCATTGTGAAATCGTCTTGAGTTTTGGGGGCCAGGGATGGAATGTTATGGTTTGAATATGAGATTAGGTTATGCGAGCCTTAGCCCAATCTGTGAGCTAATCCATTGATAGGGGTGAACTGGTGACTGTATGCTGGTAGGGTGTGGAAGGAGGTGGGTCATTAGGGTGTGGAGCTTCTCTCTCTGCTCCCTAGAGCCAAGTCTTCCACCATGAATTCTGCCTCACTTCGAGCCCTGAGGAATGGAGCTGGTCTTTATGGAGGGAGACCTCTGAAACCATGAGCCCTCAACTCCTAAAGTTGTTCTCGTCAGGTCCCTGGGTCACAGCAAGCTGACTGAAGCACTGCTATTCTTTGGGTGCTTCTACCAGCTATGAGCAGAAGTTGCCTGAGGGGGTTAACTCACCGTCTCGGTTAAGGCTGTCATAATCCAATCACTTCACCTCTGAGCCTTCCTGCATCGTCTCATACGTTGCCTGGGGGACACCGCACATTCACACCATAACAGCCCACAGCGCACGCACAAGAGAGAAGCATAAATCCCACCAGCAAATGCAGGGAAGAGGATGGGGGCAAGGGTGGTGGTCAGAAGGGCCTGTGCAGCATGAAGTGGGTCTCCACAGAGGCCCAAGGAGGGTGGTGCAGGTGGGGGACATGGGGATGCCTGTTGGGGGCAGAGTTGGTGGAGAGGGGAGACTTCAGACCACGAGCCTCAGGCTGGACAAGGCCAGAGTCTGGTCTTCCTTTGGAATGGGCTCCTCTGTCTTGGGGAGGACAGTCCTGGGAGTAGCAGAGGGCAGGCCAGGGCTGTCAGGGTTGCTAGGAGAACGTTGGCTGCCCTGGGGCACAGGATCTGCTGGCCTATTTTTTTTTTTTTTTTAATTTTTTTTTTTGGTAGTGCTGGGGATCAAACCCAGGGCCTTGTGTTTTCTAGACAAGCACTCTGCTGTCCTATTTTGAAACAAGGTCTTACTAAATTGCCCTGGCTGGCCTGGAACTTGCGATCCTTCTGCCTCAGCCTCGGGGTCTCTAGGACGCTGTGCCCAGTTCTGCTGTCCTCTTGGTTTGAGCTGTTGTTGACAAGCCCTCTACTAGTGATGAAAGATGGGCAAACAGAGCGTGGGCATGGGCAGCTCAGGAGCCCAGCTTTGGCATCTGATTGGAGGTGTGACCAGCAGCTGCTGCATGAATCTGGAGTTTGGAGCTACGGAATGGGATGCATGGGACCACACTGGGAGTGGTGGGGCTACGGCCCAGGTTGGAGGCCGAGCTCTGGTGCTCCAAAATGCAGCTAGGAAGAGAAGGGCACAGGGACCTAGGGGCAGGCAGGGCTGGGGTTGGGAGAGGCCAGTCTTGAAGGGTGCTGAGGATGCACTGTTCAATCAGCAGCCTGGGGGGAGGTGGGATGAGCGCCTGGCCACTGTGGGCTCAGGACAGGACTGGGGCACACCTTGATTCTGGCAGAGTCTGCTGGTGAAGCCTCTGAAACTTTGCATCTGGTGCTTTAGTCGGGGTTGGCAGGACACGGACACTCAAGTGACTGTCATGAAGGAAGAAGTGTTGTGCTCAGATCCTGGGAGGAGGGCCTCACCGCACAGGCAGCCCCAGAAGCACCAGGCCCTGGAGCGAGGGGAAGCACAGGCAGGACTTCAGTGTTGTCTGTAGCAGGTGAGCAGTCTTAGGACCCCCAGGCTACTCTCTGCACGTGCTGGGGTGTGGGCTGCCCCTCTGTGTCTGACTAGGGTGGGGGCAGTGGACGGGTTGCTGGGCTGTGCTGGGCAGTGGTTTGCATGTGAAAGTCGTGCTGCAGGCTCGTCCTGTACTGCCTGTCACCATGGGGCAGCGAGGCCCCAGATGTTCAAGCATCAGAAATACAAAACAACAAGAGCTGGAAAACAAAAACCACACTCAGTGTAGTGCTGCAGTAGCTACTGCGACATTGCTAGCACGGAAGCACGGAAGGGTGGGCCTTGCAGTGGGACCAGGGCCCAGCTTTCTTGCTGCCAGGTTATGAGCAGTGCCAATGATCCGGAAGGCAGGTTCCACTGCCCAGCCTGAGCCATGGGAAGGGATGGCAAAGGCCTGACGTCACGGCCAGAGGCTGCAGCTGTACCTAGCTGTGTATTACCCCAAGAAATGAGTTGGAGTGAATTGTGGCCATTGGAGAGCAGAAAGGAAGAGTGGCAGAGGGCACCCTGCTGGAAATCCTACACTGCTCAGTGACCTAGAGGACCCCAGCCTTCCCTGCAGGCTCAGTGTCCCTTGACAGAAGCATGCTTCCTGAGATCAGAGCCTGGCTGGGGACCACCTAGGCCCCCACAAGGGTAGGCACCCTCCTGCTCACCTCCATGGAGAGGGTCGGCTGGGGAAGCTCTTACTGAGCACCGAGTACCAATGTCCCCTTTTTTTTTTTTTTAAAAAAGAGAGAGGGACAGTGAGAGAGACAGAGAAAGAGAGAAACAACTTTATTTAGTTTTTCACGTGGCCTTAGTTGCTCCAACACTCAGTTGTGTACGTGGTGCTGGGGTTTGAACCCAGGTCCTCATGCTTGCCAGGCAAGCGCCGAAACCACTGAGCCACCGCTTCAGCCCCCCAATGGCCCCTTTGCATTCACCGCCTCCCTATGGCCTGGGCTCCCCTTTGTGGACCGAGCTTTCTACCAAGCCACCCTGCCCCTGTGCACTGGGGACCACATGAGCAGGCGATGGAGACTGTGGCCCTTGACTGCGCAGGTGCAGCCTGGAACATGAGCTGGGTGCAGGGCCCAGATGGCATGTGCTGGCCAGCCCCACCTCAGGGAATGCTGTGTGCGTGGGTGTTAGCTGCCCCCCCTGGCTCCAGGGTCTGTGGTTTCAGCAGCTGGCTTCAGCCTGGCTCAGCTCCCTGACCTTCTCAGCTCACCGTACTCTGGATGTCCTCTCGTCAAAAGATATCTAACAGTTCTGTTTACTTATTAGGGTCAAACAGCTTAAATATTTATGTCCTAACAACTTAGTAGCAGTTTGGATATAAGAAAGACACATGCTGGAGCAGTGGCTCAGCGGTTGCGGGGCTTTCCTGGCATGCACGAGGACGCAGGTTCAAACCTCAGCACCATGTACACAGCAAAGTGTCAGAGCAACGAAAGCCATGTGAAAAACTAAATAAAACTATTCTCTCTCTCTCTCACTGTCCCTATCTCTTAAAAACATGCACACACACACAACAAACCCCCTCCCTAAACTGCACATAGATTGGAAAGAAAGCAAGTCCATGATTTAATCATTATTTTTATTAGTTTTTAAAGAGACAGAGAATCAATTTTTATTTATACTTTCATCTGGCCTTCGTTTCTCTGACACAGCTGTGTGCTGTGTACGAGGTGCCAGGGCTTGAACTGGGGTCTCTGAGCATGCCAGGCAAGCACTCTAACTGCCGAGCCACCGCTCCAGACCACTTTGATTTAATTTTTTTTTCTTTTAAAGAGAGAGAGAGGGACAGAGAGAGAGAGAGAGAGAGTGCATCAATTTTATTTAGTTTTTCATGTGGCTTTCATAGCTCGGACGCTTCGTTGCGTACGTGGTGCTGGGGTTTGAACCGCGCTCATGCCAGGCAACACTACCTGCCGAGCCGCCGCTCCAGCTCCCCGAGGAAAGTCTTAGTTCTGCTCTGATGAGCTCATTTTCTCTGCCTCTTGGTGTGTCCTCTGATGTTTTCTCGTGGAGGCCTCCGCTCGCTCGCGCTCTGCTCTTCTCTGTTGGTTGCTTTGCGTGTGGTGCTGGGGCTGGATTAGCACCTGAGGGTGCAAGGTGAGCTCTCCGTTCCCACCTGCTGGTCCTTCCTTCACCTTCAGGTCCTCCTCGGAGCCCTTCCCAGGTAGTGCTGGGTGGAGGCCAGCTTCAGACTCTTGTCCCCTCCTCACTGGTCCCTGCCGTCACCTCCACCTTCAGCCTGTCTGTGTGGGGGTCTTGCTGGCCTTCCTCTGTCCCTGTGGACCCTCCCTGCCCCACTGCCACACAGCCTGTGCCACCCACCTGTCCTCCCCCGGGGCTGGCTGGGGCTGTGGCAGGAGGTGCGTTGCTTGGTTGCTGCTGGTGGAGAGGTGCTGTGATGTGTGGCTGTCCCTGTGGTCTCGCTGATCACACCAGCCCACCAACCTTCTGGGACAGTGGCCTTCTGTCCTGCAGGGCAGCCCTTCCTTCCCCAGGGGGAGCGATGCTTGCTGGGTGATTTTGGCATATGACTCTTTCCAGGTGGAGAGTTTCTTTCCTCTCTTAATTTCCTTAGGGATTTTTTTTTTAAAAAATTTATTTACTTATTTATTTATTTTTAAAGAAGAGAGAAGAAGAAAGGACAGGGTATGATCTGGGTTCTTATTTTAGAGGGAGAGAAAGAGAGAACATGAGTTTTATTTTTTATTTTTTTCGTCCGGCCTTTGTTTCTCCGACACTTGGTTGTGAACGTGGTGCTGGGGTTTGAACCCCTGTCCTTGCACATGCCTGGCAAGCACCGCAACTGCTGAGCCACCGCTCCAGCCCTCCTGAGGGTTTTTTAAAAAATAATAATTATAGGAATGGAGCTGTGGCTTAGGAGTCGAGCCCTTGCTTGGGATGTGCAAGGATTCAGGTTTGGACCCCAGCATCACATACACAAGTAAATGTCTGAGCGACAAAGGCCAGATGAAAAACTAAATAAAGCTGATTCTCTCTTTCTCTCTCCCTTTGAGAAAACAAATCGTGAATTTCGAATGCTTTGTCTTAGGACAGTCATCCCACTTCTCCTCTGCCCTCCTGCATCACGGGCATCGTGTGGACACCTTGCAGGCCCAGGCTTCCTCACCCTACTGGCACGAACTCAACTTAAGAATGATGCTTTGATTTTTAAATACCTGGGTGCTTTCAGCTAATTTTCAATGAAATTAGCTAGCATTTTATTTAAGACGTCTCTACCGATGTTTAAAGTGAAGTAGGCCTTTGATTTCTTTCCTCTTCATTTGTGTTTCCTATTGGATTTGGATGATGTCGTCCTCACTCTGGCCTCTGCAATCTGTTTTCTGGAATAATTTGCTATGGTAGGAATTAACCGATTTTGAAATTCAGTAGACTCATCCAGACCTGGGAGTTGTTATTTATGATCATCATCATTATCTGATATCTCTCAACCATTCTAAAACACAATTTTTGTATGTTACATGAAGAATTAAAGTAATGGCTCATTCACCCACTTTTCCTGGCAGCTGTGCCAATCATGGCTCGATGCACCCACAGGTTTGTGGCAGACACTTCTTGTGTGCTCGCTGCTGTTTTGTTTTTCTTCCTCTTTCCTTTTTTTTTAAGAGAGAGGGACAGTGTATCATGTGACCCTCGTTGCTCCGAGACTTCCTTGTGTACATGGTGCTGGGTTTGAACTTGCGTACTTGTGCATGCCGGGCGGGCAAGCGGGCAGGCAAGCGCTATTACTGCTGAGCCACTGCTCCATCCCCTGGTTTTGTTTTTAAAAAGGTTCATTGTCCTTGACGCTGTTTTTCAACTTGACACCTATTTGGCCACGTTTGAGATGGTAGTGGAACTTTATTTGCTTCGTATCTGCTTGGTATATGCTAGTCTGTTCTTTCTTTCTCAGCCTTAATGTGTCTTTTTTTTTTTTATGAAGTCTTACACAGCAGTTGTTTATATTTAGAAGAGTCCAACCCAGCGATCCTGCTCTTGTTAATCTGGTTGATTCCCACGTGCTGTGATCACCACCACGCCACAGCTTCTCTCTGCCATTGTATTTGCTTCTTCTATTTATCCTTCCTTCCTTCCTTCCTTCCTTCCCAAAGAAAGAGGGACAACGAAAGAGGGAGAAGAGAGAATTAATTTTATTTAGTTTTTCATGCGGCTTTTGTTTCCTTTGTTTTGCACGTGGTGCTGGGGTTTGAACCCGCGTCCTCCAGCCTGCCAGGCGAGCGCTGTAACCTCTGAGCCACCGCTCCAGCCCTCTGTTTTCTGCTTTCCATTCACACGTGAGTTTCCTTCTGTCGATGTAACATTTGTTTCAGTCAGTTTTTGGCTGCTGTGACATAAGAACAATTTCAGCAGGAAAAGTTTATTTTGGGGCTAGCAGTTCCAGAGTCTCGATCCATTGATGGCCAGCTCCATTCCTTGGGGCTCGAGGTGAGGCAGAACATCACAAAGAGGCTCAGGGCATTGCAATGAGGAGGCCAAGAGAGGCTCCACTTACCAGGTACAAGAAAACAACCCCCAAATGCCCCCAGGGACCCCTCTCCAGCCACACCCTCCCTGCCTTGGGGTACCACCCAGCTCATTCCTGTCAAGGGCTTAGCTCCCCAACTGGTCCAAGCTCTCAAAGCCAACAGCATTGCTATGCTTTATTTTATTCTGTCACAGGCCAGTCAGTGTGGCATCATGGTGACGAATTCCCCAGATGTGCACTTGCAGGAGGGAAGGTATAGGTTGGCTCACGGTCCACGGTGGGTTGGCTTCCTTGCCTTGGGACTTGGGGAGACTGGGCCCAGTAGCCCCTTCGGCAGCTCCCAGGGACGAGAGCAACTCCCAGGGGGCCCACCTCTGCAGGTTTCCAGGGACCCCCAGGAGACCACTCCAGGGAGTGGGGGAACGTTGCAGATCCACAGGTGTGCGTCAGCTCCCGCTCCGGTTTGTGTGCAGAGGCACCCCCTGGGCGTTGAACTCTTGGCATGTCTTCCAGCAGGGCTACACGCGATCCCTGCCCTGGGCTTGCAGTGAGAGGAGGGGGCTCTGGAGGACGTGCTGGGGAGCTGGAGAGGAAAGCGGCCCCTCCCTCATCCATGGCCCTGGGGAGGGTCTGCAGATGGGAGTCCCCCTGCTCAGGCGGGCTGCACCTTCCTTCACGGCCCCTGGCTGTGGGCTCTCCCGGCCCTCCACCTCCCTGGGTGTGCACCAAGCTCTATCTTTGGGACTGGAAAACACTGTGCTTTATGGGGCCCCTGCAGCCTGGGGTGGAACACATCCTGTATCCTCTGGTCAAGCCTGTCCAAATCTTTGCCTCCCATGCTCCCTTTTGTTTCATGTTGGGGATGGAACCCAGGGCCCCACACATGGAGGAAAGTGCTTCGCCACCACTGAGCTGCATCCCCAGGCCCTGAACATTGTTGAGCTGCGTTGTCTTCTTGCTGCTGATTTGAGGATTTTTAAAAATACTGATGTTCCTCTACTTTCAATGAGTTCTGTCCCCATAAATGCAACTTAGGTTGGAAATATTGTAAGTCAAAAATGCACACGTCTGGGCTGGAGTGGCGGCTTGGCGGTTACGGCGCTTGCCTGGCATGCGTGAGTACGTGAGTTCAAACCCTAGCACCCACGTACACAATGAAGTGTCTGAGTAATGAAGGTTACTTGAAAAACTAAATAAAAATTGCTTCTCTCTTTCTCTCTCACTGTCCCCTCTTTCTTTAAAAAAAAATGCACACGTCTGGGGATGGAGCAGTGGCTCAGCAGTTGCTGCGCTTGCCTGGCATGCGCAAGGACCTGGGTTCAAACCCTGGCACCATGTATTCAACGAAGTCTTGGAGCAACAAAGCAACAAAGTCCGCATTAAAAAACTAAATAAAGTTGATATTCTCTCTCTCTTAAAAAAAAAAAAAAAAAAGCACATGTCTGGCTTCCAGGCTGTGTGGTGCCCAAGCCGGGGATGTGGGAGAAAGATGCAGAAAGACTCGGGTTGGTGGAGTCTCAAATCCTGGCCTGTCCCCATCTCCTGCGTTTGCTTTCTGTCCTGTTCTGGGTACTTCAGTGGGGGAGATGGAGCTGCCTGAGCTTCCTCCTCACTGCAGTGGAGCCCAGGAGATGTGAGGATGAGCCTTCATGTGGGTTCAGCAGCTCCTACCACATTTGGCAGGTCCTTACTGATGGCTGTGGGTGCAAACACTTTTTGTTCTCCAGAGGCACGGTATACTTCCCTCACGGCTCTCCCTTTACGGAGAATCTAAAGCAGCAGCACACAACAGTCGGATGCGCCCTCTCCACACACGCACACAGTGTTCCAGGAACTCATCAGGGCAACTGCACATCCATTGCCTCAGTGCACTCATCCTTTGTGTTGGGGAGATTCCAAGTCCTCTCTGCTGGCCACTGCGTCTCCTGTGCTTCCGGCCGTAAGCGCACGGCCCCAGCTCTGCGCACCCTGACCCGGTGCACATTTGCCTAATGCGTCTTCTATCCATTCCAGTCCGCGTGATTTAGGTGGGGCTCTTACAGTCTCTCTCTCTGTCTCTTAAGAGAGAGGGACAGTGAGAGAGAGAGGGAGAGAAAGAAACAATTTTTATTTAGTTTTTCATGTGGGCTTCGTTGCTCTGAGACTTTGCTGTGTACGCAGTGCTGGGGTTTGAACTTGCGTACTTGTGCATGCTGGGCAAGCGCTGCAACCTCCAAGCCGCCACTCCAGCCCCTGTTTTTTGTTTTTTAAAGAGAGAAGGAGAGTGAGAGAAAGGGAGGGGGGAGAATCAGTTTTATTTAGTTTTTCATCTGGCTTTTATTGCTCCGACACTTTGTTGTGTATGTGGTGCTGGGGTTCAAACCCGGATCCTTGTGCATGCCAGGTAAGCATGATACCCCTGAGCCACCGCTCCAGTCTTCTGTTTTGCGTTTTGATCAGACAGATCTTCTTGGAAGTTCAATAGGAACATTTAGTTCATTTACATTTAGTGTAATCACTGACATTTTTTTTTCTTTTTGTGAGCTGGGAATGGAACTCAGGGTTTTGGGCATGCTGAGCCAGCACTCCACCACCAAGCTACATCTCCAATCCTTTTTAAAATTTTTCTTTTAAGACAGGATTTTGCTAAGTTGCCAAGACTGGCCTCGAACATGTGATCCTCGTCTCCTGAATAACTGGATTTCAGGTGTGCACCACCATGTCCATCGACATGTGCTTAAATCTGCCATTGCCTCTTCCCATTCTTATATTGTCTTCCTTTTGCTAATTGTTTTTTTACACCACTTTTTTTTTTTTCACGCTCGGGGGCTGTACATGGTACTGCTTTCCTGTTGTGCTTGCCCTGGGGTCTGCGCTGTGTCCACAGCAGTCAGTACCTTCTCTCTTCGCCCTTGTTTTGTAGGCTGTTGTTGACATGTTTCCATTTCATGCTTTTTAACAACCTAAGATTCCTAAGTGCTTTATGGTTTTTTTTAGTATTTTTAGTGGTGCATATTAATTGTACAGAATGGTGAGTTTCCTTGTGGTCAAGATGTTTCTTATTACGACCTGTAGTCCACGCTCACTTAGCTGTCCTCACATATTGGACACTTCCTTTTTTCCTCCCCTCATCTTAACCTGGGATATTTTCTCTTCCTGCAGCACATCCCGTCCACTTCTTTTCTCTTTCCTTTTGGAGCTGGAGTCTCGCCCTGTTGCCCAGACTGCCCTGAACTGCTGGGTTCAAGCAACCCCACTGGGACTGCGGATGTGCGGCCGCACCAGGCCTTGACCTGCTTTGCAAACCCCAGCAGGCTTTGCCTGTGCAGAGGGTTGCTTTAGGCCAGCAGCCCACCATTTCTCACTGTTGCTGCAAAAAATCGCTCCAAACTCAGTGGCTAAAAGTGCCACAAACTTGCTGCCCTATGGTGTCGTGGGATACTGGGCTAACATCAAGGCTACTTGCTTCTGGAGGCCCTAAGGGAGAATCCCTGTCCTGCCTTTTCCAGGCACGTGCTACTTCCTAGGCCCACGGCCCCTTCCTCCTCTCCAGAGCCCACTCTGACCTGACCGCCTGCCTCCTTTTCCAAGTGATGACACCAGATGATCCAGGATGAGTCTTAACTCGTTCACAGTTGTCAAGTCCCTTTTGCTGTGTAGGGTACTCTGCTGAGAGGGGCTCTTAGCGCCACCTGTCCAGAACGCTGGGACTGCCACAGGGCTTGAGGTGCTGGAGGTGGGCTGTGCAGAGCACGAGACAGGCTAAGCTTTGGAAGCACGGTCTTGGGTGAGCTGGGGGAGGGCAGGGCTGTTGTGTGGGCTGGTGCTGAAGACTGGCACTGGCCCTTCCTCCCACCTGCTCCTCTGCCTGCCTGGGTGTGTTGCTGGTGTTGCCCACTGTCCAATGGGGGCCTCTTCTTCCAGGTACTGGGCACTGAGCCTTTTCCTCCTCTTTGTGTTGGCACTGGAGAGTCTTATCCTCCACCCCCTTGTGGGCCTGGGGCCTCTGGAGACCTCCACCAAGGAAAGAACAGTCCACTTTTGGACGTGGAGCCCCTTCCTGGGCAAGAGGCAGCATCTTCCTGTAAGTGCAAGTGGGCTGGTGGGGGCTGGCACCTATGCCCAGCTGTCACAGTGAGCATCTCAGCCTGGGATGGCCTACTGTTCCCTTTGCTTCCCTTTGCCTAGATGCTCACCTGGTCCCCTGGGCTGAGGGAGTGCCACAGACTGAAGGCCTCACAACCCTGCCTGCATAGAATTGGCCACCAGCAGGGATACTGCCTCCTGTGTAGTGTCCAGTGCAGCACATCTGGGAGGGATGAGAGCACATCCCTTCCCAGCAGTGGGATCCTGAGTGTTCCTTCACATCTCTGACCCCTGGTCTCTATGAGAGGGCAGTGGGAGTAAGTGCCCTCCCCACCCTCCTCTGGCTCACAGGGCAGGAGATGCATGGCACCCGGGTGAGGACGGGTGGAGAGAGGAAGCCTGAGCCAAGGCTCTAGCTTTCCCTCTCTTGGGCTGGAGAAGGGTGCAGCTTCTTCTCATCCTGTGAGGGGCCGTGACATCCTGTGAGGGGCCGTGAGCCCTCACAGCACCTGTCCACGCAGGTCACCCCAAAGGTCCGCAGTCGGCTCGGCCCCACATCCTGGCCAGTTCCTCGGGGACTGGGTCCGGAGGGCAGCCTGCCTTGGTCGCTGTCGTGGCCACTGTAGACTCAGCCCTGGGGGCTGCAGGGGAACGAGGGGGACAGCACTGAGCAGATTCTCTGCTGTGGGCTGAGGCGGGACCAGCAGACATCCGGGCCTGGGGTGGACCTTGGAGCGCCCGTCTGGCTCTCAGCGCCACCTGTCCAGAGCGCCGGGACTGCGCAGGGCGGTCGCCTCGGCAACCGGTGCTGCGCAGGACCCCCGCGCTCGCCAGGCCCGGGTCCGGGCGCGGGCCGAGGGGCGGGGTCTCGGCCGGGGGCGGCGCCGGCGGCGAGCAGCACCGCGCCGGGTCGGGCGCAGCGGCTCCGCGGGGCCGGCCCGGCTCCCAGCTTCTGGCCGGCGGCAGGGTAGGCGCCGGAGACCGGGTCGGTGGCGCGCGGGGGCGGAAGGGCGGTGGGCCCGCGCCTCCCGGCCTGGGCGGCCCCGGGTTCCCCGGCCGCAGGGCGCTAGATGGGCGGGGGCCCTGCGGGGTGAGGCCTCTGGCGGGCGGCGTGGACCCGGCCCCGGCTCCGGGGGGCAAGCCTTTGTGGGGGGAGGGACGAGCGGAAAGGTACCCTGCTGGGAGCGCCTGGACCTCGGAACGCGGAGGGGGAGTGGCGGCGACCCCTCCCGGGCCCCAGCCCCTCCTCGTGGGCACCGAGCGGCCGGGGGTCCGTGCGGGGCGCGGAGTGTTGGGCCTGGAGGCCCAGGGTCGGTGCGTGAGACCTGAGCCGCGGGCCGGGCGGGTGGACGCTCGGGTCGCTCGTCGGAGACCTAGGGCAGGTGGACCTGGGCCAGGCCTGAGGAGCGCGGCCAGAGCGACAGGCCCGGGCTCGGGCCTCCTGAGGCAGGGGCTCCTCTAGCGGGTGGAGTCTGTCGGTCACCGTCGCAAAGCCCTCCGCCCTCCGCCCGCCTTTGACAGTGACTGGGAGAGAGGTGATGGAGCCCCTGGGTCAGACAGGGTTAGCGGTGCGGCGGCTCTTTGGCCTGCACAGTGCTGAGAGGAAGGATATCCCCAGGCTGCGCCCCGAGGAGGCCCAGGTGGGCAGGAAGGGGCCCAGCACCGGCTTCCTAGGAGGCGTGCCTACTGGTGGGCGAGCCAAGGGGTAAGTGTGTAGGGGGGATTAGGAGTGCGAGGAACCCTGGAGGTGGGGTGTGGGCGATGGCTCCCAAAGACGGCCTCTACTCGAGGTGTTGGAGTTCTGAGTGCGTGGGGGTCCTGTGTGTGGCCTTGGGGACCCCTGGGAGAAGGGTGCTGGGTGTGGCCGCAGCTGGGATGAAGGCAAGGGTGCAGGTGTGCAGTTCAAGGCCTCCTCCAGTCAGTATGGGCTATGTCACCAGGAACAGGCTTGACCGCGGCAATGGTGACAGAGAATTTTGTCTTTGTCTAGAAGGGGCAGTAAACTCAGCCCCCAGTCCTGGGTGCGGGTGCCGGGCACAGGAGGCGGAGCCTGGCTAGGAGTGACTTTCGCGTGGGGAGGGCTGTTGGGGTGTGAGCAGGACCAGGTGCAGGGACCCATAGTCTGGCTGGGGCCTCGGACCAGCACAGAGGGACAACCAGTGCCAGGTGTGTAAGAGAAAGGGCCCGGGCCACGGTGGCCGCTTCTTGAGATTGGCTCTGAAGATGGAGGAGAGCCCACAGCAGGGTCCCACCAGGGCAAAGGAGAAGAGAGGTGTGGGTGTGTTCGTACAGAGTGGGGAGTGCTTATGGCTGGAGATGCAGCTAGGACAAGAGGACACCTCTCCAGGACAGTGAGGGGCCCAGCAGAGTAAGGCCCGCTCTGCCCTGGAGGGCAGACAGGCTGGGACAGAAGGGATGGAGGTCGCTGCAAGGAACGAGTAGGGAGGCATGGAGACGCTGGTCGGACGGATGTCTCAGGACTTGGACGACTCTCAACCAGCCCAAATCCCTGTCTCAGGGTGGGGACTGGGCCTCCCGCATTCTCTGTGCGCATAGGGCCCAAAAGGAGGTCCGCCTCCCTTCCTGGCGCGGCGCGGCAGGGAGAGGATGCCCAGATGCCGACAGAAAAAGCTCGGGCCGCCGTCCCGGGCTTGAGGTCCAGGTCGCCCAGGCCGGGAGAGATGGCGGCGCGGGTCCAGCCGTGACCAACCCCCGGGGCTCCGGGAACGCGCTCAGTGAGGAGCAAACCACTTCCGTTCGGTTTCCTTCCAGGCGGTGGCGGGAACGAGGTCTCCAGAATCTCAGGTGGGGCTGCAGCGCCCCCTGGAGGCCCCGCACATTGACTCGGGGACCAGTACGCGCGCGCGCGCGCCCGAGTCCTCCCGCGCGCTGCACCCGGACAGCGCCCCGTGCTGGAAGCAGGTGCTGCGGGAGGCCGCCCGCGCTCCCGGCTTTCCTGGGCCCCACGCCGCTCGGGACTGCGCGCTGACTTGTTTCCTCTGGTCTTCCCCAGGTTCCGAGCTCGCCGGCCAGGAGCGGCGGAGCCCTCCCGGCAGCTGGACAAGCTCTGCCGCACCATGCCCACGGGTTGAGCGCCACCACGCCCCGCCGCACTCCTGGCTGCCGCAGGGCCTCGTCCCGCCTTGCGTGGGGGCCGTGCGCTCCTGGGCCGGGGCCCGGCGGCCGACCATGGTGCTGCCACCCCCAGACCGGCGCCACGTGTGCCTAACCACCCTGGTGATCATGGGCAGCATGGCCGTCATGGACGCGTACCTGGTGGAGCAGAACCAGGGCCCGCGCAAGATTGGTGTGTGCATTATTGTGCTGGTGGGCGACGTGTGCTTCCTGCTGGTACTGCGATACGTGGCCGTGTGGGTGGGCGCCGAGGTGCGCACGGCCAAGCGCGGCTACGCCATGATCCTCTGGTTCCTCTACATCTTCGTGCTGGAGATCAAACTCTACTTTATCTTCCAGAACTACAAGGCGGCGCGTCGTGGCGCAGCTGACCCAGTGGCACGCAAGGCGCTGACGCTGCTGCTGTCGGTGTGCGTGCCGGGCCTCTTCTTGCTGCTGGTGGCGCTTGACCGCATGGAGTACGTGCGCACCTTCCGCAAGCGCGAAGACCTACGTGGGCGCCTCTTCTGGGTGGCCCTTGACCTGCTGGACCTGCTGGACATGCAGGCCAACTTGTGGGAGCCCCCGCGCACCGGGCTGCCGCTGTGGGCCGAAGGCCTCACCTTCTTCTACTGCTACATGTTGCTGCTGGTGCTGCCGTGTGTGGCGCTCAGCGAGGTGAGCATGCAGGGTGAGCACATAGCGCCGCAGAAGATGATGCTGTACCCGGTGCTCAGCCTTGCCACCGTCAACGTGGTGGCAGTGTTGGCTCGCGCGGCCAACATGGCGCTCTTCCGTGACAGCCGCGTCTCGGCTATCTTCGTGGGCAAGAACGTGGTGGCGCTGGCCACCAAGGCCTGCACCTTCCTGGAGTACCGCCGCCAGGTGCGCGACTTCCCACCGCCCGCGCTTGCGCTGGAGCTGCAGCCGCCTCCGCAGCGCAACTCTGTTGCGCCGCCCCCACCGCTGCACGGCCCCTCCGGACGACCCCACGGGCCCTCGCCCACTCGTGAAGCGCTGGACACGTGACAGGGCCCCAGTCCTCGGGGCGCAGAGACGCTGGGCCAGCCTGGCCTGGTTTGCATGGGATGGGGTGGGGCGGGCTCCCCTCAGGGGCTGATGCGATGAATGGATGAGTGTCAGTGTGGTGCCAGGGCCGTGGCCGCTTCTTCATCTCAGGAATCCCTTGGACCGCGGACCCTCAGTCCCCACTGTGCCAGCGCACCCCAGCACGTGGAAGTGTTTTCGAGGCTTGAGCCTGGGTGGAGGTGTCCTGGCCCCTGCCTGCCGGGCCTGCCCCCTGTGTGGGAAAGGAGCGCAGTGTGTGAGGATATCCGGCCCCTTGGTGGGGGTCTCTGGCTCAGAGTTTGGGTCTCAGAGGCCTCTGTCATTTTAAAGACGTGCGTTTACAGTTTTGTATCCAAAGCCTCTCTGCCTGTTTCATAATCTCTAATAGCTGGGCAGGGGTGTCAGGGAGGGGTGAAGGGAGCCCAAGGGAAGTGCCTCAGAGTTGTTTGGGTGGGTGCCAGGCCTCCTTGGTGGGCTCTCAGTAGCTCCTGGTGGCGGGAGTGGCCTTGTTCCAGAGACCCCTCTTCCACTAATCTTATGCCCTCTCTTCCACAGATACCAACCCAACAGTGCTCTTGCTGGCATATCTTGACACCTCCCCTCAACTGTCTAGGCTTTATGTCCCTGCCTCCCCCTCAGGTACAGAAGTGCCACTGCAGCCCTGGCCCTCTCCCATGGAAGTCCCTCTCTGCTGGTGGGCTCTTCCATACCAGGACTGCCTGTGTCAGACCTGTCCAGTGCCAGCTTTCTCCAAGTTGAGGTTACAGCCCCAGTCAGGTGGTCCAGGTGGCAGAGGCTGAAGCCCTCTAGGTGTTCTCTCATGTGACCTTCCCCTGGGTCCTAGATCTGTGGTGTGGCCCTGTGTTCCTCCAGCCCAGGAGGTCTCTGGGGCATCTGGGGGTCCTTCTGAGGCTGTTGGGAGGCTGTCTGAAGAGCCATCTCCCATGAGGGGGCATGGCTACCTGTGTTCTCTGGTGACACCCATTGCCACATCAGGCACCTGTTCACTACATCAGCCTTTGCTTCCCCTGTACCAAGGACTGCCATCTCTGCTGCCCAGAAGCAGCAAATTTTGCTGTCCTGTCCATAACTGGTCCCAGGAAGGTGTGGAGCTGGCTGTACACTGCACGGCCCCTCTGAGCACCCCGACTGCAGAATTCAGGGCTTCAGGGGCAGGCAGGGCTCCATCCCCAGCTGCTTGTCTGGAGCTTTTGGATATTGTCTGCCTTCCAGATGGCCTTGGAGACTACTCTCCTCAAGTGCACAGGGACTATGTCCATGGCTGTCACCCTGCCTTTGTCAGGTGTGACTAGTGCCTCTGTCCTCCAAAGCAACACCTGGCCCCAGCTGCACCCACACCCTCAGCAGCATCCTGCCAGCAACTGCAGGCCTCTGCTCTGGGCTCCCACGCACCAGTGCAAGTTGCTGCAGCCAGACGGGTGGGGAGGTGGAGGGTCTGCAGGGGTGTGGAGCAGGTGTGGAGAGCCAGGGGCTGGCCGGGCAGGTTCTCAGCCACATCGGGTGGGTGCCGGCAGGTGAGGCTGAGGCTTTCTGAGTGTCTAGAGTTGGATCCTGTGTGTGCCTGGAGTCTGCCCGCTTGTCCTATCTGGCCCTTCTTCTAGATGAAAACCAGCCCTTGGCCTTGGGCATCTCGGGGTGAGTTCCAGAGCAGAGAGGATGGCCCCAGAGGTCCTGGGCTCCTGACATGTTTTATTTTTAGGTGATGGGGATGGAACCCAGGGCTTTTTTGCATGCTAAGGCAGATGCTCTGTCACTGAGCAAGATCCCTTGCTTTGACCTCTTTTTGACTCTTGAGGAGCTTGCTGACCCAGGGGCCTGGTGTGGGTGGTAGTGATGCTGTGGGTCAGTTCTGTCTGTCAGGCCAGTGTCCTGTGTCAGAGGTGGGACTTGCCTCTCCTGGCTTTGCACCATCTTGGGGCAGAGAAGAGGCCTGGAACTCAGAAGCCCTGAGGCTCAGGTATACCGCATACAGCCAGCGCGCCACTCTGCCCATGCCTGTGCCCTAGGTCTCCATGTGCTTGGCATGGCTTCTCCCACAGCCTCTGCCTCCCCATGGTGCTGGTGCCCTGCAGAGTGGCCCACATCCCTGCTGTTCTGTACCTCTTAGCAAAGGGGCCAGGACCTGGCTCCACCCTGTCCTGACCTGGTTTAATGCCCTCCCACCCCCAATCTGTGGCATATGAATAGACGACAGCCACTGTTTCCGTGAGTGTGCAGAGCCAGCCATGGCCAGGCTGGACATCAGGGACCTGTTAGGTATGGCCCATGGTTTCTGTCCTCTAAGTCTCCTTTGTGGACAGGATGAGGCCCTGGCTGCATTTAGCTGCCCTTCCCTGGCCTCCTGAGGTGACCTGTGATGGTCACGTGTGGCCGAGAAGCCAGCCAGAGGCCCCCTTGTCCTGTCCTTAATTGAACATACACATCCTGGAGTGGCCTAGTGACCAGCTAAGCCACGGGAGCAAGAGTCTGGTGGTGGCAGAGCTGCGTGCTGGCACCTGGGAGAGTCCATGGGCTGGGTCTGGCCCACACATGGTGCAGGAAGGGGCTCAGCCCAACAACAAGAGCCCCCGCTGTGAGTGAGAAGCTGGACTGTTGGGGAGGTTGCTGTGTGGGTAGCAGATGGGGACCCTGGAGGGGTGCCTCAGGGGATCAGGGAGGTGGGGCATCAGGACCCATGGGGTAAGGTCAGGTCAAGGATGCGTCTAGGCTTGAGTCGCTAGGGTGGGGCTGCAGGGAGGGATCAGAAGTTTCAAGTGGTCACGTTCACTGTGAGGAGTCTGCTGGGAGGTGGCAGCTAGCGTTTGGGTTTCATGCCAGTCTTACTTCTGGAATTAGAGAAATAGGCAAAAGACTGGAACTACCCGTCCCCTGCTTCCGATTCAGGGCCAGCAAAGGAGCCCAAGGGGCAGGGTTGGAGGGAGACGCTGAGTAGGGTGTGGATGGGCAGCCTGTGTGGGGGCAGCCAGAAAGCCACTGGCCACTCAGGTGTCTCTTCCCAGACTGTGGGCTGAGCACCACTTGAGCAGGGTGTCGGGGAGGGGGACGAAGGCAGCACTGCGACCTGGCTCACCACCCCCACCGTCCTCCCAGGCCAGGCCCCATGCTGCACCCCCTGTGGACAGGTACGTTGGGGCTCAGACGCCGACAGCATCTGTTCTGATGCCCCAACTTGAGCTGTCCTTGGAGAGACCCCACTTCCACATCTCCGGGGAGCTTTGCCTCACCCAGATCTGAAGTGCTGCTGCAGCTCAGACACCTCTGGGGTCCTGGGGCCTGGTCCCCTACTTCCCATGGTGTCCTGCTAGAATCCAGGGCAGCTAGTAGCCTCTCCCAGGTGAGCTGGTGCCAGCTTTCCCAGCACAGAGCAGCCTGCGGCCAGGAGAATGCTGGCCATCTTCCAGGGTCGCTGCACAGCCTGTGCTGTCCTGGAGGGCAGAGTGGGAAGAGGGACCGTGGTGGGGCCCCTGTGGTGGAGACGGGTCAGGCTGCATGGGGATGCAGCAGAACCTGGACTTCTGGGAAGAGGCGGTGAACACGCTGTGGGGTAGAGGGCTGCCTGCATGTGGATTTCACTGGACCTTTTTTGGGGGATTTAAATATGCACTGGCATGATGTAGGAAATGGAATGGCTTTCACAGGACCCAGGACAAGTTGCAAGCTCACAGCTCCTGCAGAAGGTGAGAGGGGCCAGCTTACACAGTAGCATTATTATTTTTTTGAGACAGGGTCTTTTTGTGCTGCCCCAGCTGGCCTTGAACTTCTCGGCTCAAGCAATTCTGCTTCAGCTTACTGAGTAGCTAGGACTACAGGCAGTGCTGCGGTGCCTGGCTTGTGCAGTCCCTTTTCTTGCCGCTTTGGGTAGTGACAGAGGGCTGTGTGTGCAGCATCTGCAGGGCCTGCCCATCTCCCCCAGGGCCTTGTGGGAAGAGGAAGCCACCTGGGCAGGCTGGAGCGTGTGCTGCTGTGGCCCCTGAGTAGAAGTCCTTTGTGCTGGCTATGGCAGTCCCAGGGCATGTGGTAGCAGAAGTCAAGTCCGAGACCCTGCCAGCATGGTGGCCCCATTTTCCATGCGAGAGAAAGGTTGTCCTGGGACCCAAGCGGAGCCTCTGAGGACTTTCCTGCTGGTAGGAGGGAGACTCATAAGGAGGTGTCCACCCTGTTTCCCAGGATGCTGCAGTGACCATGGGGCAGGGTCAGACCACCTCCGCCTACTCCTGGGGAAGGCAAGTCCATTTAACTCTACCACAGGCTAGACCAGTCCATGCACGACGGGAAAATCTGGACTTCTGACCCTTTATCTTCCTCCCCAAACCGCAGTCACATTTTCTGTAGGAAAACAGCCTCACAATAACAAAACCCAATTTAACATCTCCAGCAAGAGGTACAGCTTCACATGATCAGATTCCTCTTGAGCAGCTAAACAATGAGATCCACAGACCAAGAAGCCTAGAAGAAAACGTCATAGTGTCCATGCTGGGCGTGGACTGCTGGCCAAGCCTCTGCCTCCTTGGAGCTCTCTTTGCTGCTGGCCCTGGGCTGAGGAGGGAGGAGAGCTGCAAAGTCACCTGACTCCATGCGGCCAAAACTCAGTGGCTTAGCCATGAGAACAAGGTAGCTGCCATTTAACAAAAGAAAGACTAGGGTGGCCTGGGGTGGGTACAGCAGGACCCACAGCCCTGTGGGCTCAGGGAGTGCACAGGCTGGGAACAGAGAATCTGGGTGGGTGAGGAAGGAGAATGGAGGGGTAGCCCCAAGGGTGGGGTTGTGGAGAACACCCTGATGTGCAGGAGGAGAGGCCTGGTCCTGCAGAGGTGTGGGCAGCACTGGACTGATGGCAGGCAGCATTGCTGGGGAGGAAGCCTGATTTCCTGGAGCCTGTCTGGGGGGACTCTCCATGTGGGAGCTGGGCTAGCAGGGTCAGGGGTGCAAAGGAGCATGTGTTGACCCTCCGCTGCTGCAGTCCACGCCAGCTTTCCCTGTGAGCTGGGAAACTCCAGAGAGCAGCTTGGTTAAGCTTTTGTGTCCCTCCAGGATTCTTGTGGGCTAATGCGGTGCAGCTGTGTGATGGGTGTCTTGGGAGGCCTTTGAGGCCCTCATTGATGGGATTGGTGCCCTTATGGAAGGGACGGGAAGGGGGCTCTCCCCCATTTTCCCTCTCTGTCTCTTCCACTACGTGACACTGCTGCATTCTTCCCTCCGCGACGCAACATCAGGTGGCCTTACCAGTGTGACCTGCTGGTGCCTTGACCTTGGAGTTTCAGTCTCCAGAAACGTAACGAGTACACTTCTATTGCTCACCAGTCGCCCGGCCTCTGGTGCTTCGTGATAGCAGCGGGATGGATGCAGCATGGTGCTTCACCAGCTGGTTGCTCAGTCCCCGCTTGGTTCGAGTGGGCAGTGGCCCAGCCCAGTGCCTCCTTCCCTGTTGCTCTGAGGCTCAGCCTGGTCCATCAGGTGGTCGTCAGGCAGTGGGATGGGGAGGTTTTCAGAAGCCTGGGAGACAAGCCCTACCCCTGCTAGCTGAAGGCAGGCACACAGTGTGTCCAGCTGTGAGGTGCTCTTCAGGTGCCCATGTGCTAAGGAGCCGTCCTGGGGCCATTGCCAGTTTCTGGAAGGGCAGGGCTGCTGCGTCTTGCTAACTTTCCAAGGCTGCTTACAATGCTCTTGCAAAGAAGCACCCAGATCTGCAGCAGTGAAGCGGGTTCCGGGCTCCACCCCCTTAACCCCACGTGGCTTGAGAGTGGCTGCTGGCGAGGACTGGAATCCAATAACTGGCTTGGTTGGCACCTCTTGCTGTTCCTGGGCCTCTCCCGGACGTACCTCTTCCATGGGTCCCACGCTCATTCTTCTACTCTGTTGCTTTCCCTCATGGATTTGAGGAATCTCTTCACGGATTTCTGTCCTGGGGCCATTACCCTTTCCTTACATGGATCTCAGGTGCAGAGAACCAGGGGCATCATTGTTCTTGTGACCCTGCTGGGTGGACTGTTTTTAGGTATTTGGTTCTTTAATTTGTTACTTTGAATAATGTAACAGGGCTGGGTACAGTGGTGCACCTGTGACCCCAGCAGCTAGGGAGGAGGAAGCAGGAGGATCACAAGTTGGAAGCTAGGCTGGGCAACTTAGTGAGACCGTGTCTTAAAACAGAAGAAGCGCTGAGGATGTGGCTCAGTGTTAGAATGCTCCTGGGTTCAGTCCCCAGCACTGGGAAAAAATGCAAACCATCATGCGATATTCTGGACTCATTGATGCAGCTGCATACATTACTTTCAGGTCATTTCCAGGGTTTTGCCAGTGAGGACACTGCTGCTGTGCGGGTCCTTGTGCTTAGAAAACACCCTGACCCGAGGGTGATAGCTCTTGGAGGTGGCTGGGTTCAGATGAGGTCACAGTGTGGGGCCCCACAATGGCGTTGGTGTCCTTATAAGAAGAGGAGCCCAGAGTCCTCTCCATCACACAAGGACACAGAGAAGGTGGCCACCTGCCTGCCAGGGGCAGAGCCCTCAGCAGAGTCCCACCCTGCTGGCACCCTGACCTGGGACCTGCGGTCCCCAGAGCTGTGGGACGTGAGCGTCCGCTGACTGAGCCTGGGGAGCTGTTTTAGATGTGGACTTTGCTGTTCAAACTCTGCGTGGAAACCTGTTGGGAAGGGCGAGCTGACTTCATGTGTGGCTGTTTCTGTGTCCTTCCTTCCTTCTCTTTACCTTCCTCCCTGCTGTCCATTGGTTGGCAATATTTCCCACTGTACCTTTATCCTTAGTTTGGAAAGTATAGTTTTTGAAAAATTCCTTCATCGCTCACCATTGAATTTTCTGAGGATGGCAACTTTCATTCAGATTTTAATTGTGGTGAAATAAATGCAAGAGTAACTTGAGCATTTCAACGGTTTCAAGTGTGCAGGTCAGAGGCGTAAGTACCTGCACAGGTACTGTCCCGCACCCACCTCCCACATGCCTTCCATCCTGCAGATCCGCACACCCGCTCCGCAGCCAGGCAGCTGGGGATTTGGGATCTGCCTGCCTCAGGGGCTGGGGCTGGCTGTGACCCTTCTGCCTCTGGCTGAGCTCCCTTCAGGGGACGTTCTCAGGGTCATCCATGCTGTAGAGTGGGGCAGGATTAACAAGAGTGAGAGAGAGAGAGAGAGAGAAAGAATCAGTTTCATTTAGTTTTTCATCTAGTTTTCATTGCTCCAACACTTTGTTGTAGTTGTGGTGCTAGGGTTCGAACTCGCACCTGCCATGCAAGTGCCATAACCACTAAGCCACCGCACCAGCCCTCTTTTTTCTTTCTTATTATTTTTTTAAAGAGAGAGGGATAGTGAAAGAGACAGAGAAAGAGAGTGAGAGAAAGAATCAAATTTTATTTAGTTTTTCATGTGATCTTCGTTGCTCTGATACTTCGTTGTGTACATGGTGTTGGGGTTCAAACCCGTGTCCTTGGGCATGCTGGGCAAGTGCTGGAACCACTGAGCCTCTACTCCACCCCCTTTTTTCTGTTTTTATTTATTTATTTTTTAAAGAAAGAGGGTCACACACACACACACACACACAGAGAGAGAGAGACAGAGAGAGAGAGACAGAGAGAGAGAAGCAATTTTTATTTAGTTTTTCATGTGACCTTCTGTTGCTCTGACACTTTATTGTGTATGTGGTGCTGGGGTTCCAACCCGTGTACTCGTGCATGCCAAGCAAGTGCCGTAACCACTGAGCACTGCTCCAGCCCTGTTTTTAAATTAAAAAATATATTTTTTAAAGAGAGAGAGAGAGAGAGAGAGAGAGGGAGAGAAAGAGAGAGGGCAAGAATCAATTTTATTTAGTTTTTCTTGTGGCTTTTGTTGCTCTGATGGTTGTGCACGTGGTGCTGGAGTTTAAACCTGTATCCTCATGCATGCCAGGCAAGCACTGTAACCACTGAACCACCACTCCAGCCTGGATTAACTTCTTTTTAAGGTTGATCAGCATACTGTTGTAGGGTAGACTACATGCCATTTAACTCTTTTTTTTTTTGTACCAGGGATTGAACCCAGGGACACTTAACCACTGAGTCACATCCCCAGCCCTTTTTATTTTTTATTTTGAGATAGGATCTCACTAAGTTGCTTAGGGGCTCCCTAAGTTGCTGAGGCTGGCTGTGAACTTGTGATCCTCCTGCCTCAGCCTCCTAAGAGGCTGTGATTACAGGTGTGCACCACTGTGCCTGGCTGTCATTTAGCTGTTACTTGTCCACTGAACTCTAAGTTTCTGCAGC
>PVKS010024925.1:0-30466 GCA_004027875.1 Aplodontia rufa | reverse complement strand
ACTGTAACCACTGAGCCACCGCTCCAGCTCGATGCCCATTCTTCTAAGGGGGAAAATGTCTAATCCCAAATAAACCCAAAAAGCCTGGTGTTGCCTTTTTTCCTTTGGGGTGTGACCCATCTCATCTGCCTAGAGGCCCAGGGGTCTTTTTCTCTTTCTGTTGCAGCACTGGGTGTCATAAAGCCCAGGGCCTCGCATATGCTAGGCAAGCACTCTACCATTAAGTCACATTCCCAGTCTTCTTTTTTTCAAGTCTAATAGTTTTAGTAGGACTTGACACTTCTTGAATTTACTTTCCCTATCACTGTCTTGATGATCAGTGTTTTCTTGAGGGGAAGGAAGATGTTCAGAGTTGTCACTTTAATTTTGCTCCATTTTTCTTCTTCAGTTCTTCTTCAATATGAAATTCAGCGGGGTGCCATGGTACATACCTGTAACCCCAGCAATTCAGGGGGCTGAGACAGGAGACAGGAGGACTGCAAGTTCAAGGCCAGCCTCAGTAACTTAGTGAGACTCTGTCTCAAAATAAAAAGGACTGCAGATACAGCTCAGTGGTAAAGTGCTCCAGGTTAAAATATATATATATATATATATACATGTATATGTGTGTGTGCATTTATATGTATTTGTGCACAGATTTATATATGCATATTATAGTCATAAGTTACATATTTATATATATATATATAAATCCAATACTTTTAAGACCTATAAACTATAAAATTCCTAGAAGAAAACAAAGAAACACCTTTGTGACATAAGATGCGGCAGTGATTCCTTGGCTATGACACTAAAAGCTCAGGCAACAAAGGCAAAAACAGAAACGGACCACATCAAACTGAGACACTTCTGCACAGTAAGAGGGAATAAAGAGGAGAAAGGGCGACCTATGGAATAGGAGAGAACATTTGCAAATCATGTATCTGATAAGGGATTAATATCCAGAATACATACAAACTCCAACTCAACAACAAAATAAAAAACCCAATATAAAGATGGACAGAGGGGGCTGGGGCGGTGGCTCAGGGGTTAAAACACTTGCCTGACATGTACGAGGACCAGGTTCAAACCCCAGCACCACATATACAATTAAGTGTTAGAAAAATAATTAAATAAAACCCAGATAAAAAATAAAGTTGATTCTCTCTCTCTTTCCTTTTCTTAAAAAAAAAAAGGAAAAAAGACTTGCATACATTTTTCTAAGGAAGACATACGAAGGGCCAACACATCCATGAAAAGCTGCCTAACATCACTAATCATCAGGGCAAGATAACCAAAACCTGCTAATGTGGTACGACATAAAACAAACGGAAGCAGAAAACAGCAAGAACCGGAGTGGGTGTGGAAGCACTGGGACCCTGTGTGCTGTTGGTGGGAGGAAGGTAAAATGCTGCAGTTGCTATGAAATAAGCTTGGAGTTTTCAAGAAAAAATTAAAAACAGAGCCACAGGATCAGCAACCCTTCTTCTGGGTGTATACTCCAAAGAACGAAATCAGACCTCAGCAGATCACTCCCATCTGTGTTCACTTCAGCTCCAGCCACCACAGCCAAGGCGCAGAAGCAACTCAACGTCCAAACGAGGGAAAGACACACACACGTGTTCCAGCTACAGATAAGGAAATCTTGTCATTTGTGAGAACATGGAAGAATCTGGAGGCCGTGAAGTGAAGTAAGCCAGCCACAGAACAAATACTGCACAGTTCACTCCACTTTTATGAGGGATCTCAGAGTTTAACTCCTGGATGCAGAGCAGACTGCTGACTGCTAGCAATGGAGAGGGGCGGAAGCAGAAGACTGCGCCAAACCCTTCCTTCTGCTGCATAGCTGCCATGCCAGCCCACCTGAAGGAAACCTTTGCTGATGTTCTCTGGGTTCTGCTGTTGCTGGGGATCCTCCATGTTATGGGCAGGTTACTTTGCTCCCCTATGGCTGGCTACCTACTTCCCACCTGGTCTCAGATTAACTCTCAGATGGAACCTGGCCATCTGCATTTGTTCCCAAGGGCTGCTATAACAAATTACGACAGACTAGGAGCTCATAACAACAGATATTTATATCCATGGTTTTGGAGGCCAACATCTAAAACCAAGGTGTCATCAAGGCCACGTTCCCTCACAGGGTACTGTGGCCCTCAGGACCCTCCAGGCGCAGCTCTAAGCTCTGGATATGTCAAGCTGAAACAAACAGAACCCCTGCTCTTGGGGAACATGTTACAGTTGAAAGACCACCTGGGCCTAGAGCCCAGCTATGTGGTGTACACCTGGTGATTTGTCAAGGGGGAAGGAAACCCACGCGTAGCAGAACTCCTGCCTGGTGTGCTGGGAAGGATGAGGATCCCGAAGAACTGCACATCCACAGCCAGTCACGGGAGGCCACAGCATGCTTAAAGTGAGGCGAAACCCAACAACTCGAGGCTCAGCCTCTTGGCTTCCCTCGCACACCCCCGGACAGCCCTGTGTTCCAGGGTACAACCCATAAGCCTGAGCACGTCCAGCTCACTGCTTGTCTGACCATGAAGTGACTAGGGGTTTCCGCCCTGGGTTTTTCTCCACCAGGGCATGGCCTCCAAGGCACAGTTCTAAGACCTCACCACTGCCTTTCAGGCTGGGTTTTTGTGGTGCTAGGGATCAAACCCAGGGGATTTAACAGGCTAGACAAGAGCTCTACCACTGAGCCACATCCTCAGCCCCAGACCTTCCTCCTAAACTCGGTCTATGAGATTAGTCCTACCTTCTTCATATCTATCCCAAGACAACCCAAAAGCTCAGGCTTCCTGCCATCTCCTCAGTCCCTGGGCCCTGCCTTGATGGCCAATGGCTCACTAGGCAATGCCTTGGGAGCTCGTGGGTCAGTTTGGGTGTCCTACCTCCTCCTCCCCCACCATAGCCCACTCCTGGTCTAAGTTTCTAAGCCCTTGAGAGGTAGAGATCCAGGTTCTAAGGCGACTTCACCACCAGGATCTAAATGCACCAGCTCTGTGACGATGATATGAGCAATTCAGAAGCTTTCGGGCTCAATTCTTAATGAGTTAAAATTCTCAACAAGCAATCTCTGTAAAAGAGGGGTATTTGTCCAGTCAAGATAAAGAGACAAATGCGCTATCTCAAACGGTCCACAAAGCAGCCAAGGTTCAGAGAGTATGAGACTGTGGCAGGACTGAGACGGCTACAGGAATAAACTTGCTTGGTTGATTCCTTTCTTCAGAAAGAGCTGAAAAGGTTAAGGAGCCAACAAACTCATAGGGACAAAAATTAAAATTTTTATGGAAAGGTCTCATGATGGAAGTTTCCAGCAAAGAAAATTATACAAAAGTCGGGCCCCCATCTCCATTTCTGTCCCTTCACAAAAGGGTATCATGCAGGTCCCTAGCCAGCAGAGTGACTCTGTGCAAGGTGGTGACCCTCTCTGGGCCTTTTCCCCTTATTCTGAGGGGAAGTGATAGAAGGAGGGAAATATTTCCAGCTCCTGAGACCTCCCTGGTGACCTCGTGCTTTAACATAAACATCGCCTTTCTCTATGCATGAAAGACCGCCCCCTGCTGGGCAACCATATAATTTCTGAATGAATAAAAATACAAAAAAAAAAACCTACACCAATGGTTTTTTAAAAAACAAGGCTTTAAAATCCAGTAAGACGTGTCTTGTGCCTTCTATATACCTCTGGCCTCCACACATTTTCATCTGCTGCTGCAGGAAGCCACTGCCAGAGCTTCCAGAAGCAGCTTCCAGAGGTCAAAAGGCCACTGAGTGTTTCCACGTGCAGCAGCCCCAGGTGAATAAAAGTCCATCTGAAGTAATTCTCACTGCCCCACGCCTGTTCTCTCTGGGAAAAACCCAGTTTGCAGCCAAATATAACTGGCAGACACAGGCAGAATACATTGAGCACAATCCTTGGCCCATCACACTTCCAAAGGCCACTTGAGCAGGTCTGTCCTCTGGAGCCTCTGCTAGGCCTGCTCGCTGGCCCCCGCGCCTTTGCCCGCCGCCTGGGATTCTGAGGTGCGCGAGGCCTGCTTGGGCAAGCGGATGGGGACGTAGATGTTGGAGGCGCAGTGCTCCTTGAAGTACTCGCCTCCCTTTTCTTCATAGTCCTTCCTGGTGATCCAGGCTTCATCGTCATCCATGTGGTCCAAAGCCCAGTCACGAGCTCCATACCAGGCATCCAGCACGGGGTTCGAGGCAAGCTGAACCTAAAAAGAGATGCATAGCTCACTAGAAAGATCTCCACCAGACTCAGGCTCCCAGCATGACCGCAGCAAACTCAGCCACAGCCCGACAGCCCATGTCCTCTGCAGCACACACACAGGAAAGAAGGCCCCAACTCCCTCCCACCTCGGCACCCTGCACACAAAGCTGAGTGGAAGTGCCCAGATTCTCCAGGAACGCACAGGAACACATGGTGTACCTGGTCCAACGCAGAACAGGCGGTGCCTTTACCAACCCAAGGCCTGCCACTCTGGGTCAGAAGGACCAGCCGCCCAGCCTCCTACTTCACACTGTTGTCAATCACAAGCTGTCAGGAGAGAGGCAGGTGGAGGCTCTCCAAGATAGTTCTGGCCATGGCAGCAAAAGTCTCGGGAGAAATGACAGCTGAGTTGGGTGACCAGGGAGTTCTTTGTGATGCTGTCAGCGTTCAGTTCCCATTGCTCATTTCAGAGCAAGGCTGGGGTGGGCAGCTCTATGAGGGTCCACCAACTAAGCTGATGTGACCATTCAGGGTAATGAATCGGGACTCTTATTTTCTGGAATTGCCTCCCTCCCTTCCCCAACCCCAGGAGTTCCATGATGGAACGGTGATTTCGGAACTTCTGGAAATGAAGAACAGGCTATACAAAGCAGGATTGGCATGCACAGAGGGGGAAGGATGGGGCAAGAGAAGTGCAAGTTTGGGAGTTGGACTGTCCTGGCTATCACACAGGCAAGGGACTTGTGAAAAGACATTTCTTAGATCGGATAACAAGAGTGAGAGAATGAGCATTCGGCACTTAATATTCTGCCTTGTACCACTCAGTAAATGGAAGCTACCATTATTACTAGGAAGAAATGTCTATAGGTAATAGAATATTACAGCCATAAAAGGGATACTGAAGGGGCTGAAGCACTGACTCTGCAGTTACGTTACAGCGCTTGCCTGGCATGCACGAGGACACAGGTTCAAACCCCAGCACCACATACAAAATGAAATGTCCAAAGAATGAGAGTCACATGAAAAACTAAATAAAACTGATTCTCTCTCTCACTGTCCCTCTCTTAAAAAAAAAAAAAAAGTATTAGGTTGTTTTTACTTTGGCTTAAAGTGTCAGATGGTTTAGTAACATTTTTAAATGTTTTGCTGTGTAAGAAAAAACAACAGAATCTCCCTCCCTCCATCATTTTTTTTTTTTAAGAGCAAGAGAGGGAGAGATGGAGAAAGAAACAGAATTCACTTTATTATTTTCATCTGGCCTTCATTTCTCTGACACTTAGCTGTATATGTGGTGCTGGGGTTCGAACCTGCAACCTCATGCTTGCCAGGCAAGTGCTGTAACCACTGAGCCACTGCTCCAGCCCAAGGCCAAGGCCAAGCTTCTTAACAAGATGCACAGGCTCTGCATTCTGTGGGCCCTGCTGACCTCTCCAACTTCTCGGCCTGCATTCCTTCTCAGCAGTCACATGCTCCAGCCACAATGTCACTTCTCCCGCCCTCAACAAACTTTGCCCCTGCACCTTTGCTCCTGCTAGGTAGTCCTTCTCTCCAACCTACCCCACTCCAGCAGATATAGATGGCAAACACCCATATATCCTGAGAAGACTCGGTTCCACAGAGCCTTCTCTGAATACCAGTGGAAACTGTTAGGTGCCCAAACCTGCCTGTCCACCACATTCTGGGTTATCAAGGCTCATTTACTTGACTGCTGCCCTCAGACAGTGAGTTCCTTGCAGCTGGGGGCTGTGTCCAGGATATCTTAGCCTCCCTACAGTAACCGGAACAAGATGGAGGCTCAGACCATGTTTCTTGGTAATCAACAATTTAGTAGATAAGTTGTAAGGCATTCATATCATAGCCATAAAAAATAGTACTTTAGAAAAATAATGACCTGGGGAAACATTCGTGAGAGGTTAGGAAAATTTAAGCAATCAAGTAATACATACATGTGCAGGAAACTTATGAAAAGCAATCTCCTATAGGTTGAGAGAATGACTTATTCTCAATGTATCCTCTTTGATACTCTTCGAATTTAATTATGTGTGTGTCTTCTGTTTTCAATTAAAAAAAGAAAAAGAATACAAAACATGATTCCCATTCTGCTTCAAAAATTAAATGTAGATTAAAGAGTAGAAGGAAAGTCACAAAAACGTCAACCATGAATACCCCTGGATAATGGAATTATACAGTCATTTTTCTCATTTACACTTTCCTTTTGCAATCAGAAAACAATGTTATTCTCCAAACAGTCAGTTAAACAATCAGTACCTGGAAAGAAGACTGAAAGGGTCTCATCTCCAGCAGTTCCTTCTCCATCCTGGCTTTCATTCCAGGATACATCACATTCCCACCAGTGAGAAAAATGTTCTGGACCAGTCTCTCCTGAACTTCCTTTGGGTACCTAGGAGAGAAATCACTCTCCTACTTAAATATTCCAAGAGACTCGTGATGTGGAAATGCAAGATCTTGGTGGGAAACAGAAAATATCTACTTAAAAAGTTAAAAGACGTAAAACTCAAAATTGTCATTTTAAACTCACATTTCTTAGAAAAAGTTAACCCAATGTTTCCAATCATCTAGTCAAATCCTTAATTCTTTAACATGATTAATAAAATTTTTGTGCTTTTGCAATACTTTTCTTAAAATCAGCTTTACTGAAACTTAATTTATACACTTTATTTCCAAAGGCTAACAAATAAATGTATACGCCCCCATAACCATCACCACAATCAAGACACAGAACATTTTCATCATCCCAAAACAACTCCCCCTTGGGTTGAGGACTTATCTCTGCACCTGTTCCTGTTGATTTTGTTTTGCTTTTGAGACAGCTCTCATTACGCAGCCCAGGCGAGTCTCCAACTCATGTGCTCAAAAGAAGTCTCGCCGCAGCCTAATGGCAGCTGGGATTACAGGCATGCACCACATCTGGCTTTTTCTTTTTGCTTTTTTAATAATATCTTTTCATTATTCATGTTTGATCACTTTCCCATCCATTAAGACACAGCTCAAAGTCACTCAAAGTAGTTGCAAAAGTGATTTTCCATTGCTGGTGCACTTTTCCAGCCTGTTATAACCAAAAACATCCAGAGACCTACAAATTATGCCACTACTTATCCAACTTGAATCATGAAAACTCACTGCAGGAAAATGCCCATGAAAGTGGGTGGAGGGAGACGCAACCGCAGAAATGTGAACTCTTGTGTTAAAACTCACAAGGAGGAAAAAAAACTTTCATAAGCACTGAAATATTTTGGAGGTGATTTAAGAATGTGAAGGTTCACATGAAAGCCAACACACATCACCCCACACTGCGCAAACTTAAGAGGCTCTTAAAGCTCTTCACATGGTTTAAGCTTTTACAGAAAACAGAGCCCCACACAGGTCCAGGCCTGGTTTCAGGGAGAAAAGACGACTGAGAGCACAGCAAGCAATGATACCAAGAGCGAGGGAGAGTTCCCACGTGCTCAGCTACCTCATCTTTTCAGCTCAAACCCAAAAAAATGACTCAAGAGTGTTAGGAAAAGAAGTGTCGCCTTCTTACCTGTCCAGGATGTACTGAAGTGTCTCTGCTATCCCTGCCTGGTCTTCTCCTATGAGCGAGGGCTGGAAAATAATTTCCGGAGCGCGAATTCTTTCTGTTCCAACAAACAGCTGATGATATGCTGCCAAGTTAAACACGGGCTTTAAAAACCCAAGGTTTGAGAGAGATTTTTAGGCCAAAATGAGAAGCATCCCAGTTGCCAGTTTCCTCAAACTGCACTTCTTATTCCAGTGTAGTTTCTGTCCTCTCTTCAGTCAGAGTAGCCACTCCCTGACTCTCCTGACTTAATGATACAGTCTTCTACTTCGTTCAACCTCTGAACTATAAACCTACGCACCGCATCACGCCATGGTCCCTGCGTTGCAGGAAGATTGGCAGTAAACAGAGGGTGGCATGAAAAGGCCCAGCAGGGAAAACCACACCTCTACCCAGTGCCAGGCTTACTGCCCCCGCTCCGCCCTGGTCTCAGTCTCTACTCAGCAAGAACCTTCCCTCCCAGGGGGTCTCAGACTCAGGTCAGTTCATCCAATTGTCACTGTAATGACAGAAATGTAGACCCCCCAACAAGGATCCAGTATGACAATACTGGCTGAAATGTAGATGAAACACTGAAAGCCAGTCCCCAGGGCTAACGACCCCAGTTACTGGCCCACACAGTTCCTCACAGACTGGAGCTGGAACCTCAGTCAGTCACTGGGGGAGGAAGAGGACTTGACTGATACTGTGAGCACTGGTGTCCTCTTCTCTGGAAATCTATGTATCCCTAAAGAAGCAGACTGTCCAGTCATTTGTAACAGCTTCGGTGTACACAGGGACTGGTGGTGGGAGTCAAACCTGGACAGTGGTGACAGGCTTCTCCACTTCTGGGGCTTCCTCTGAAAACAAGGGCTCAAAATCATTCATGCTTTCCACATCTTCTAAAGATGGTTCCAGCTGCTCCAGGTCAGGGGTCTAAGCATGGAACAGAACCACACAAAACAAATCAGAATCAGTACCTCCAGCAAGCCTTTGTTCTATGAATTCACTGTCACAAAAAAGAACTGAGACCTTGCCCAGCACTCCAAAAGCCCATGTAAGAACTATGGACATTTTCTACGCTACTGGAAAAAAGGAATCCACATGAACAACAGAGGGCAAAGCCAGCAACGGGCTTTGCTCTCACCGCTGGCCTCTCCTATTTACGCACGCACGCCTAACTCCTGCCTTCTCTGAAGCTTTCCAATGGCGCAAGACCTGCTGCTTGCATCAGTCACACCACCACACACACAAATGGGCAACAGCAGCTGTCCTACAAAGGAGCTAGGCTACCAACAAAAGGAAATAAACCTACCTATTTATGGTATTAGGGATTGACCCAGAACCTTGCACGGGCTAGGCAAGTGCTCTACTACTGAGCACCATTCCCAGCCCTTCTCTTTAATTTTTGAATTTTGAGTTTCACTAAGTGGCCAAAACTTGCGAACTTCCTGCCTCAGCCTTCTGAGTTTGGGATCACAGGCAATGATCTCTTAATACATCTCATAAACACATGTGCCATCATTAGTGGGCTCATCGATGAGCCCCTTAACAGCAGGTCCCTCTGGGCTGGGGATGTGAGCAAAGGCTTGCTATCTGTGGAACCCTGCAGCACGGGCTTCCCTCTGCAATGATAGCGACTTCGGTGGGGCCTGGGCAAGCTGACACCACCCCAAAGGAGGGGTTGGAGCACTTTTGTTTTAATTTTAACCTGGAGAAAAGAAATGGAGTGAGCGGTGGCTTTAGCCATCTGTCATTCTGTCTGCCACATGAAAGGCAGGTAAGACTTACTCTTCCAAACTCAAAAGGGAGAAGTTATAAGGATAAATAGCTTGCTGCATCCCAGGAAAAATGTTTTATCAATGATGGCAGATGCAGAGGCTGTGTCACGAGGTGATGTCCAGGGAGGGTTCGAGCAAACTCAGTAACCAACAGCTGGTCACTCCACGCTGCAACAAGCTGAAGGTACACAGAGAAGCCATGTACAGGACTCAGGTCCCAGCTAAACCCTATCTTGAGAGGTACCCCAGTCCGGATGCTGGACAGTTAAGGGAAACGCCCTCCAGGTGACTCTATCCCTCAGTGTTCATGTCTTCCAAGCCTAGGCCCAGGCCCCCAAGACCCCTGCTCTTTCCTGCCTGAATCCCTGATCCATCAAACCCAAAGGACAACTAAATGGTGGTTATTTAACGTCACTAAGTTTGGAGCAACAGAAAAGCAAACCAGGCTTTGGTGGTGCAGGGATACAGAAAGCCCCAGCCTGCTACAGTGATCCCTCTGCCACTCCTTGGCTTCCTCGGGCAGTGCCAACAGCAGTTGTCCTAAACCTTTGCAACACTCTTCTCAGCACCCTTCCTAACCTTGGTCCTGTGATTCTTAGCAGATCCCATTAGTTGCTTCAAAAACTGAACTTCCCTACTTGTTCTCCATTTGACCTCCTAGTCTTCTTTTGTGTCCTTTCATCCTTCCATCAGAAGATGAGGGCCCCTTCTTCTATCTAAGGTTAGCCAACCACCTGTGGTCTTCTCTATCAATCTCCCTGGCTTCCCTCTCCTCTGCCTCTTTTGTCTCACACACAGAACTGGCGACCCAGGCAATCTTCCCCTCTCAGTCCCAGCAGGATCCTATGTTCTCCACAGCTGAGGCCCAGAAAACTCTGCTGTTCTGTTCCTTCCCACTCCCATCCCTACCCCTTCTAAGGTATTTAGAAAGGCAGGAACCTTATCTTATCTTAATCATCTCTGCACCCCTGGTGCCTGGCATACTCTATCTGGCACTAAATGGTGGGAGCCACCTTCAAATTTCCCCCGAATTGAGAAGACTAAAATTTTGGATTTCAAAAGACTTATTCAGTTACAACAAAAATAGCATCATTCTCCTCCTCCAGCTACATTCAAAAGCATGTCAGCTTCAAATCAAATAACTTATTAGCTTCTCCAAAAATGATTCAAAAACAAAAAATTACTTACACCAATTCAGAGGAACAAAGCTAGCAATATCAATGCGAACATGCATCGACAGAGCCCTCGCTAACCATGGCCCCCCTCAGGTTCTCTAGGGTCTCTGCAGGTACTGTGTAGTGCTCAGAAAACTAACACAACTGTTCCTTTGGAAACAAATAAAATGACAGTTTGCCAAGGATACAGAGAAGCAGCAGCAGGGTTTCCTGGAACAGTCTTGAGCAGCATAAGAACAGCAGAAGCCAACTCTGAGCCTGCCTGGTAAAGTCACAGAACTTTCTGTATTTGCCCTGTTGTGTTTTCCAACAAATGACGATGCTCCGAATCTGAACTCCCATCCCACGCTGTGCCTGTGGCTATGAAAAGCAAGCATCTTCTAGTTTAATTACTTCATTAAGAAGTCTAACAAAGGAGCAGTGGTTCGGTGGTTATGGCACTTGCCTGGCATGAGCAAGTATATGAGTTCAAACCCCAGCACCACGTACACAACAAAGTGTCCAAGGAATGGAAGTCACATGAAAAACTAAATAAAAATTGATTCTTTCTCTCTCTCTCACTGTGCCCTCCCCCCCCTTTTTTTAAAGAAGTCCAACAAAGCCTGCTCCTTTCCAATATTCTCATGGGAATAGCTTCAGAATACCAAGAGCTAAAATAGATTGATCTGTAGGAAAACAATGGATGCTGGGAAACAGTTAAGTGTTGAATCCCAGCTGTATTAAGCCATTACTGCGTAAGTGGAGTTTCAATAGGAACTTCAGTCCACATGTATCTATTCCCCTCTAAGCGCATTATATTGTTGGAAAACACAAGTACCTTTTTGAAGGTAGAATTTGTTAGCCAGCATCATCACCAAATTTATCCCATCAATGTGACTAATTGATTCTACTCACTAACAATCACCCTATAAATGCTGATTGACTTAAAGTTTTGGTGATGGGGAATTCATTAAACTTGTTATACAGAGAGGCCTCTTTTGAAGAATAACACTTCTATATCTCCCCATGTCCAAGGAAATCTCATGTGTGTCCCCAGAGCACAGAACTAAGTAAGTGCACAGTAAAGACCTGAAAATGGATTAAATGAGTGCTTGAATCACAGCATGTAACAAATGCAGAAAAACGAACAAAGAAAGGGAAAATCTAGTGCCCCAGCTGCTCAGGAATCCCATCTTCACAGCTGCTGTCTTCCTTTTTAAATGTGAAACCCCTCACATACATGTGGCTTCATGGCAGCTCTCTGGTATGCTTATGTCCTGTTGATACGTTCAGCATGATGAAAACTAAATATGGATGAATGCGTAACAGAGACTATGGATCTGGATTTGATGTGACTCAGACCTGAAGCCTGGAAGAAGCAACAAAAAGGCACCATGATTCAACAGAAGCTGACAGGCGGGATGCTGTGGGGAATGAGATGGCAGCCAGGGCCTTTCCTCCGCTCAATCGTAATATCAAGAGAGGGGTATCTAAGAGCTAGCCAGGATGCACTCCATAAAGCATGTGTGCTCACGGGTGGTCACTGTCCCCATCTGCAGCCTGTCAATAAAGGTAGAGAATGCAAGAGCAGGAAGTATGGTAAGCCCCCAGCTGGGAGCTGTGCTGCAAAAGTAAGCTTCCTGCTAAGCCAAAGATGGCTGTGACCCACTGATTAGCACCATGCTCATGCAGCATCAAATGGTACTGACTCAGAGCCTTCTAGAGTATTGCTTCTGAAAACACAGGCAATCAGGAGTTTTTAAAAGTTGATTTAAAACCAACAGCTACTCTGATTAATCCTGCCTCAAATGTGTCACAAAATAACAAACAAATTCCTTTGCTTTGGAACTCTAGGGATGACAAATTCAGTTATGTGATACTTTTAAAAGAGACAGAGAGAGAGAGTGAGAAAGAAAAGGAGAATCAATTTTATTTGTTTTTCATCTGGCCTTTGTTTCCCCAACACTGAGTTGTGTATGTGGTGCTGGGGTTTGAACCCAGGTCCTTGCACATGCCAGGCAAGGGCTCCAACCACCGAGCCACCGCTCTATAACGTGTACACTTAATAACACTCTTCTAATTCTGAAGACAGGAGACCCAGCCAGTGACTTCTGGGCTATGTGACCTTCAGGCCACCCCTTCACCATGCAGGCCTCCAGGTACCACAGTCCAGATTACCCTGGTTCTCAGCTCAGTCCTGCCACCTGCCTTTTAGAACACATCGATACCTATTATTAATACCACTGGCAAAGAACAGAAAGAAGGGGGGAAAAAACCACCTAAGAGCTTATTCTTAGTAAGCAATAAAGCTGATTTTAAGTCATCCTATAAATGTTTTATTGAGCATATCTACTAGTTGCTGTGTAAAACCCACAAACTATGGAGCCCTATCCTGAGTGGACCTCAAGGTGGAAAGGAGGTAAATGAATGATCGACCACATGTATTAATAAAGCAAGAGCAAAAAGTTAAAGTATGACTGTCAAATGACAGAGAAGCAGGTTCAGATTCAAGACGAAACACAATTGGGGTGACTATGTCTCCCACAAGCATTCTGCCCCCTCCATGGGGTGAGATGCCTCTGATGAGAACTTCAGTTGCTGTAAATCTGCCACTGCTGCCTCCACCCACACCACCTGCCTGCGGACATCACTCATCATGCTGCTCTCTTCCCGCACACCGACTCACAACCTCTTTGATGTCAGCCTTACGACACACCTCCCCATCACGAGGGCTGCTCTCTCTAAATGACCCCACAGTCTCCCTTCTGTCACCTCTGGCTTGCTGTCCACCACATCCACCTCGAGGCTGACTTCTGCCTGAAGCATCTTCTGTTTGGCTTGATCCACTGCCAAACTGAGCTTTTGGATGTAGGACTGCAGCTCTTCCGGGGAGTCCATGTTCAGCTCTATCAGAGCTTTGTGGAACTGATCCATCTGGCCATCCTCTAGAAGTTCCTGAAAACCAGAACAATCACAATTCTTCCTCAAATACAAATAGTGCAATCACAAACAAGGAAAGAGAAGTAGCTTAAAAACCAAAGAGAGAGGGGCTAGAGAGGTAGGTAGCTCAGTGGTAGAGCACTTGCCTGGCATGCACAAGGACCCAGGTTCAAACCCCAGCACCTCAAACACAACTAAGTGAGCATGGAAAAGAAACAGAACTGCAGCAGGATGAGGTTCGCGGGGTTCCCCCGGTCTGCTTCCACAGAATCATCACAACCTCCATCTCCCAAAACAGATTCCCATGGCTGCTCCTCCTCCTGTCATCTTTGGACTAGCAACGAAGCCTGGCTGGGTAAAACTAAAGTAGGGCGACAGATGTTGGAAATGTTGTCACCTCTGTGGGGATAGTTATTGGCTAAGAGGAGATAGGCGGGAGGCTGGTCATTCTATTTCTTGACCTGACAGAAGACACATCTATCATTTTGTGAAAATTTATTAAGATGCATGCTTTAGATTTCTGCCCTCTGCATCATACGTACTACATTTAAAAAGTTAAAAACAAATTAGCTGGGCTCAGTGGTATAGGCCTATAATCCCAGTGACTTTGGAGACTTAGGCAGGAGAACTGCAAGTCTGAAGCCAGCCTGGGCAACTTAGCGAGACCCTGTCTCAAAATGAAAAATAAAAGAGGGACTGGGGATGTAGCTCAGTGGTAAAGCACCCTTGAGTTCAATCCCCAGTATCAAAACAAGGAAACTAAAGCAGAGGTTATAAAGCAAAAATTAAAAAAAAAAAAAAAAAAGCAGCAGCAGCTAGGGCAACAGTTCTTTCAGAAACACCTATTGCCACTCTGGACTCTATACTAATGATCCCAATTCTAATGACTCCCTTGGACTCTCTTGACTGTAAAGGTGACTCAAATAATCAATGTTTTGTTGTTGTGGTGGAGGTAGTGGTGCTTTTAATCTCCAACCTTTTTCATTTAGGTTTTTAAATTTTGAGACAAGTTCTGGCTAAGTTGCTTAGGGCCTCGCTAAATTGCTCAGGTTGGCCCTAAACTTGCAATCCTCCTGCCTCAGCCTCCTGAGTCTCTGCAATTACAGGTGTGTGCCACCATCACCATGCCCAGCTCAATCAGTGCACTTGTAGCTAAGGAAAAATACAGAAGAGAACTTCCTCGGGACCACCCTGCTAAGTGAGGTTGGGGACCCATCCCAGCATCTACTGTCACCTGCACATAGAGAAGTCGGTCAAGCCGCTCCTGATCCAGCTGCAGCTTCTCCTCTCGCCGCCGGGCATTGAGCTCCTGCAGCCTCCGCAGCTGCTGCCGCCGCCTCTCCTGCTTCTCCTCAGCCGTCAGAGAGCTGCCCAGGAGCTTGCTGGAGAACGGAAGCTGCATCTTGTGGACATTGGTCTCATAATAATCAGGGCACTGCCACTTCTGCAATTCTTCAAACATACAAGTTTGGCAGTCATGAAATGGAAACACTAACACGGAAATCAAAACGCAAAGATTTCAGATAAGTTAAGATGGAGAAAACACCCTTCAGCCAATCTCTGAATCCACCCAATCAAAGAACTATAGCCATAAAATGTGGACATGATGCCAGCAGACATGTTCTAAAGGAACTGCTCAGTGATGCTTTTCAGAGAGAAATCACACCAGCAGGATGCCCTAGGACATCAGGAATGAAAGAACAATGGAAATTAAGAAAATCTGATTAAACCCAACAAACTAATCTCCTCCTGAGTTCTTCAAAATACATTTGACAATGAAAGCAAAAATCACATCACTGGGGCTGGAGTGATGGTTCAGAGGTTGAAGAGCTTGCCTCACATGTATGAGGACCTGGGTTCAAACCCCAGCACCATATACACAGGTAAGTGTCAAAGAAACAAAAACTAGATGAAAAATAAATAATATTTTCGGTCTCTTTAAAAATAAAAATCTAAAAAAAAAAAAAAATCACATCACTGATAGAATTCCAGCGTATACAGATGTGACCTGTAGGAGCACCAGAATAAACAGGAGAGTGTGGGGAGCTGGATTGTCCCCTGGGAGCTGATCAGGAGGAGGATGAGTGCCGACGGCTGGAGTCTGGGCCCCTCCTTGTCCGGGGACCCCTTCCCTCCCAGCCGGGGAAATGAGGCAACCACATACCGCTGATGGCAGCCCAGAATCCGTTTATTACTAAGGTTTTTAGAGAGGAGGAGGGGAGACAGCCAAGGAATCAATAATCCTTCTAAGGGAGTTGCCAGGTGTTATGTAGATTTCAGTACAGACAAAAGTTAGGAACATTCTGTGGTCAATACATTGTGACCCACTCTGTTTGACCTTTTGTATCAACAATTAGCAAGATTAACAAAGCACTACCTAGCAGCCCCTCCAGAAGGAACTTATATAAATAGTAACAAGATCGCTCCAGGGCAGCTGATGAAATGGAGTGAAGGTTAGACCAAAGGTCAGACCCCAACAGAGAGGATGAAGGAGTCTAGTGCTAACATTTCTATATTCCATTTGAAATAGTAAATACTGATTCTAAATACACCATGAAAAGTTAAATTTACTGTAATCTCAAGTAACCGCTTAAAAAAAGATACAGTTAAAAATACAGCAAATGGGGCTGAAACAGTAGCTCAGTGGCTACGGTGCTTGCCTGGCATGCATGAGGATGCAGGTCCAAACCCCAGCACCACAAAGTGTCAGAACAATGAAAGCCACATGAAAACCTAAATAAAATTGATTCTGTCACTGTCCCTTTCTCTTTAAAAAATAAATAAAATTGTAAGAATACAGCAGAAAAATTTAAATGGAATACAACAACAACAAAAAAAGTTCAAATACCCTCAAAAGTAGGAGAGAGGAACAAACAAATGGGACAACAAAAACAGTAATAATAAAATGGTGAACCTAAATCCAAACCTGAATAATGAATTGTAAACAGTCCTAACACACCAATAAAACATCTGACACTATGGACTTTTTTTTTTTTTTTTTTTTTGGTACTGGGACTGAACCGAAGGGTGCTTTACCACTAAGCCACATCCCCAGCCATTTTATTTTGAGACAGGGTCTGCCTAAGTTGCTGTGGCTGACCAGGAACTTGCAATACTTTTGCCTCCACCTCCCAAATTGCAGGGATTACAGGCATGCAACAGTGCGCCTTGCCATAACAGACTTCTGCAAAATGACCCAACTACTAAGAAACTCATTTTGAATACAGCAACATTGATAGATTAAAAGTTGAAGGACAAAAAAATTGTACTATGCAAACCCTAATTTAAAAAAAAAAAGCAGGAATGGCTTTTTTAATGATCAAATAGACTTCAAAGAAAACTGCCAGAGATACAGAGGGACAATACATAATGACAGATGTTCAGGTTGGCAAGATGACAAGCTTGCTAAATATGCACCTATCAAAAAAGTGAAATACAGGGGCCGGAGCCACGGTAAAGGCATGCGTCTCACCTGCACAAGGATGCGAGTTCACACCCCAGCACCACATACACAATGAAGTGTCTGAGCAACAAAAGCCACACGAAAAACCAAAACCACATAAAATTCTCCCTTTCTCTCTCTCTTTCATTGTCTCTCTCTCTTTTTTTTTTTTTTAAAGATGCCTGAAAGCAAAACCTGACAAAACTGAAAGGAGAAAAAGGAACACACACAACTACGCCCAGAGGCTTCAGTACACTCTTCTCTATCATCTGAAGTTGGTGATGGGGTAAAGCAGAACAGGCAGCACCATCCTGATGGATGCTAAGCGCCAACACAGGACGCTCCGCACAATACACGCTCTTTTCAGTGCATGAGAAACTTCTGCCAAAGTGGACCAGACCCCGGGTCATAAAACAAGCAAAATTCACCAATATTAGACAAAGAAAGTTCCGTGACCACAATGGAATTAAACTAGAAATAAATCCTAGAAGATAATGGAAAAATCTCCAAACACCTGTACATGAAGCAACACTTCTAAATAATCAATTGCTTAAAGAAGGAGTCTTGAAGGAATCTAGAAACTATTTTAACAAAAATGAAAATGTATCAAAATTTGTGGGATGCAGATAAGACAAGCACTGCTAAAAGGGAAATTCGTGGAATTAAATGTCCATTTTTTGTTGTTGTTTTCAAAAGAACATTCTCATAATGAGCTAAGTTTCAAGAAAAAGGAAAATAACCTAAAACAAGCAGTCGAGGAAAAAAAAGAGAAACCAGTAAGATTACCTAAATACTCGTGTCCGTTAAAGAAACTGAATTCACAGTTAACTACTTTCAGAAAAAGAAAGACTTATGCTCAAATAGTTCTGTTGGAGAATTCTACCACACTTTTAAAGAAAAAAATAGCAAATTTACATAATCTTTCCAGAAAATAGAAGGAGCACTTTTCAAATCATTTAAAAAAGCCATCATCACCTAGACACCAAAAGGTAATACAAGAAAGCATATATTAATGTCCTCCCTGAAAAGAGACACCAAAAAACCTCACAAAATAGTGGCAAATCAAATCCAGCAATACATAAAAACAGTAATGTACTCAAACAAGTGGGTTTATCCGAGAAAAAAAAAAAAACCAAGGCTTCTTCCATGTGCAAACAGCAATCACTATAATCTCCCGTATGAACAATCTAAAGCAGAAACAATTCAACAGCTTTTAATTTTATAAAGGTGAACATACATTTACCACATGACCCAGCAATTCACACAAAAGCCTGTACACTAATGTGTTTACCAGTTCCACCAAAACCTGGAAACAATCTAAATTCAAGATGAACGGATAAAAAAATTGTGGTACCTCCACACAAGAGAATACAGTTCCACAGTAAAAATGCAAGAACTACTGATATTCTCAAAAAATTCGGATCAATTGCAAAGATATAATGCTGGATGAAAGTTTCAAATGTCTATGTACTATTTTGATTCTATTTATATGACATTTTGGAAAAGATGAAATTATAGTGGTAAAGCACAGGGGAGTGATTGCCTAGGCTTGGAATGGAGATGAGACTTTGACTATAAAGAGAAGGCATGAGAGATTTTCTTGGTATGAAGTTATTGTTATCCCAATTGTGATAGTGCTTACACAAATCTATGCATGTATAATAATTAATAGAACCATACCAAAAAAACCAATTAAAAACAAGCCAGTACCAGAACACCTTGAGAACAGAGAAGAAAAAGCAGGGAAAGCTGTGTAATCTGACAAGCACCTCTTGGTTCTCCCAAATTCTTTCTTACCTGTGTGTGTGAGGGGAGCGGGGAGGAGACATGTTGCTGGGGATTGAACCCAGGGCCTCACATAATAGGTGGGCACTCCACCACCAAGCTACAGCCCTAGCCCCACAGATTCTTTCTTTTCATATCTATCTCCCAAATTTCTTTGTACCCCAGCGAAAACAGGTACTTATAACCATTACTGCACTGTACACTTAAAAATGCTTAAGATAGGGGCTAGAGTAGTGGCTCAGTGGTTATAGTACTTGCGTGGCATGCTCAAGGACCTGGGTGCAAACCCCAGCACCACATACACAACTAAGTGTCAGAAAAACAAAACCCAGATGAAAGCATAAATAAAGTTGATTCTCTCTCTCCCTTTCTTTAAAAATCAAATAAAATGCTTAAGATAGTAAATTTTATGTTATGTGGTTTTTACCAAAATTAGTTTTGTTTTCAAACTCAGGCTGATTTTAATCTAGCATGGTCTGCTCCCTAAGTTGTACAATTTCAAGACCTTTTTTTAGAGGCAAGTTATAAAAGCTACCATTTGTGAAGGGAAACTACTCACGAAAGTTACCAGTTTACTGAATAGTTTAAGAAAGTGGCCAGGTGTGATGGTGCACACCTGTAATTCCAGCAGCTCAGGAGGCTGAGGCACATGGATCACAGGTTCAAAACCAGCCTCAGCAACTTAGCAAGACTCCATCTCAAAATAAAAAATAAAAAAATGGCTGTGGATGTGGCTCAGTGGTTAAGCACCCCTGGGTTCAATTCTGGGTGCCCAAAAAGAGGGAAAAAAAAGAAAGAAAGAAAATGTAGCTGGGTATGGTGGCACACAACTCAGGAGGCTGAGGCAGGAGGTTAGCAAGTTCAAGACCAGCCTAAGCAAATTAGCAAGGGCCCAAGTAACTTAGCATGACCCTGTCTCAAAATAAAAATTAAAGGGCCTGAAGTGGGGGCTCAGTGGTTTTGGTGCTTGCCTTGCATGTGCAGGGACTTGGGTTTGTACCCCAGCATCATGTACACAACTAAGTGTTGGAGCAATGATAGTCACACAAAAAACTAAATAAATTAATTCTCTCTCTCTCTCCTCCCCTTCACTGTCCCTCTCTCCTTATTAAAAGAAAAAAAGAAAGAAAGAAAGAAAAAGGGCTGAGGATACAGCTCAGTGGTAAAGAGCCCCTGGGTTCAATCCCCGGTACAAAAAAAAAAAAAAAAAAAAGAAATGAAGAAACTGAAAGAAACTGAATACTGAAAGAGGAAGGGGGTGCTAAAAAAATAAGAAGTAAAAAAGTGAGAAAGCAGAAGTCTTAGAGAACATTCCAAAGGTTACCACCTCCCAAAAGCTGAAGGTAAAGTCCCCTCCATTACCTTCCCCATAGTCCTCCGCGATGTAGCTGTGCTCATGCAGGATCTCCTCCATGCGGCTGAGAGTGATGGCTGCCAGGTGCCCAGGATACTTCAGCTGGAGGAGCCGCTGGAGGTAGCCAGCTGCTTGGCTTCCTCCAAGATTGATACGTTTGCAGTTTCTGGCATCTAGCCTACAAGTAAGCAAAAAAACAAAACAAAACAAAAAAACACTGAAATTTTTTTGACAACATGGAGCATAGAATATAGACTACCTTCAACCTCCACCAAAGCAGGAATTCCTAGTCCACACCCAAACACCTAGCCATCTAACTTCCAGCTAGTCTCAGGAGGAAACAAGGTTAAAGAACACACACTCCAAAATCAGATCTTTTTGAGACTCATCATATATTTCTCAAACTGTGATCCTGGAACTAAATAGCCTAGAATTAGCTGCAGAAAACGTGAAATGTGCAAATTCTCAGGCCCATTTGTGGGACTGATTCTAACAAGCTCTTTCAGTGAGTGGCTCAGGTCAGAGTTTAAGGATTCCTCTCTTACACAATCCACTTCTACTAGCACACTTACTGGCTTACTGTCATCCAAGGGCCAGATCCCTTTCATGTGAACTAGAGTTTCATGCGGTACTGGGGATTGAATGGAGGGGACCTCTATCACTGAGCAACACCCCCAATCCTTTTTTTTTTTTTTTTTTTTGAGACAAGTTGCTGAGAGTGGCCTGTAAACTTGTGATCCTCCTGCCTCAGATTCCCAAGCAGTGGGGATTACAGGTGTTGCTACCTCACCCAAAAACTTTATTTTCCTAATGTAAGAAAATGAGAGCAGCCGGACATGGTGGTGCACACCTTTAATCCCAGCAACTTGGGAGGGCTGAAGCAGGATTGCAAGTTCAAAGCCAGCCTCAGCAACTTAGTGAGGCCCTAAGCAACGAGGCAAAACCCTGTATCAAAATAAAATATAAAAGGGGCTGGGGACAACGTGACTCAGTAGTTAAATGCCCCTAGTTACAATACCTGGTACCAAAAAAAAAAAAAAAAGAGAGAGAGCAGCCAAACACTAGGAAATGAAATGCTGCTGCTCTATCACATCTCACCAGGAGATGGCAGCACAAAACAGGCCGCGCTTCAATCTTGTAATTCCTTAGTCTTCAATTACTTTTCTCAATATAACATACAAATAATATTATCTTTAATTTTTGCATATGCTGCTTTACATAAACTACGGAATTCCATACTTTGGGAACATCAGGAATACCTAAAGATCACTTCTGTACTCATAGATTTTCCTTTTTTTTTTTTTAAGAGAGGGAGAATGAGAGAGAGAAATAGAATAGAATAATAAATAGAATCAATTCTATTTAGTTTCTCATGTGGCTTTCGTTGCTCTGACGGTTGTGTAACATGGTGCTGGGGTTCAAACCCGAGTCCTTGAGAATGCAGGCGAGCGCCCTAAGGACCGAGCCACCGCTCCAGCCCCTTCATAGATTTTCAGGGAAACTTCAAGAGAAAGTCCCACTACATGTCTCAAGAACTCAATGGCATTTATTTGCCTTAAATATTCAGATTGCTTTACAGGTGAGAAAGTGCCACTACCCACATCACCTCATTTCATCAAGCCTGGAAAAGAATTTTTTCCCAATTTTACATGTAAAGAAACTAAGTAAAGAGATTAAATACCTCATCCTTAGCAGGGCTGCAAAGCCAGGCATTCAAGTCCAAGGCCAACGCTCTTTCCCTGTGGTATACACCTCTTTATGCGACATGAGAAACCTCAGAAGAGCATAGTGCTGGCCTAATCTCTTACCAGACAATGAAAGAAAACCAAACTATAAAGTGGGAAGACACAATATTTGCCTTTTATTCAACTCAGAAAATTTTACTAAGTGCCTATTAAGTATCAGGCACTATAACTGAACAGAAGGTATGAAACAAAGAGCTTTAAATTCTAAGTCTCTTAATTAAAAAGTGACTCCAGAACACAAAGTTGATCTGAATTAAATTTTTTCAAATAATTCTTTCAAAACATTTTTATTGAATGCCTATTACCCACAGATAGTGTTAGCTATCTCCCCACAAACCAGAATTATCAAATTCTAGAGTTATGGATTTAGACCTAAGAGACCATCTCCTCCAATTCCTTCCAGGAAGTCACAAAGGACAGGTGAAGTGACTCAGTCATTCAGTGGTGAGGTTAGAGCTAAGCCCAGCTCAGCTTACAGTCTAGTACTTACTCTTCCCACTGTACCTTTATGGTAGGCACCAAATGATTACTGAATTTTTTTTTTTCTTTTGTGTTGTTGGGGAACAAACCCAGCACCTCATGCATACTAGGCACAGCACCCTACCACTGAGTGACATCCCCAGACCCTGAATACTCCTTAGAATAGCATTCAAATGCCACAAGTACAACCCACCTTCCTTCTAAGATGGGTAAAATATGTGTACACTGGTATCCGGATGAGACGATGAGACCACTGGAAACTGAGTTCCTTGGCTTATTGTGGTAGAAGCTGAAGAGGCTGTCTATTCCATAGGCAACCTTGGGGATCCCATAGCACTCAAAAAGGAGTTCAGACATCATCTGGCGTGAATACAGTGGGTTGCACACAGCTTCTGTCAAAACTATGGGATGATCAACACAGCCCTACTTTTTTAAAAGAAAAAGGCAAAAAGGTGAGTGATAACAGCATACTCTTTAACATAAAAGAACCCCAAATCCTTACTGTAGAGCAGAATTCACTTTTGGTCTCTAATCAAAAACCTGACCAGAAGCAATTATGAAGCATCTTCCATCTCTAATGGAAGTCGTTTTGGAAAATATGAAAGTAAGGTCAATTTACGATTATTAAGTCAAGCTTCATCTAACTGTCAGTAAACGGTATTGGCTCTATATCCAAAATACCTCCAGAATCCAACTGGTTCTTATCACATCCCGTTTCTCTTACCTAAGTTGTCACCATCCATCACCTGCTTTATTCCAACAGTCTCCTATCTGCTCTCCCCGATTCCCTGACAGTCCATTTCTATCAGCCATAATGATCCTTTTCAGATATAAACCTGCTCAATGCCTTGCATCTGCTCCCCAATTCACTCAGAGGAAAACCCTATAAGGTGTGCAGTTTGTCCCCCACACTAACTCTTTGTCAGCCTCTTCCAGGTAGTACCTCCTCCAGGTTCTTGCCCTCTCAGTCTGGCTGCCCTACGATTATGATTAAGCCATACCTAGCTTAGTTCCTTTTCATTGTCTAGTCCTTCTAGATATAATATTTTTCCTTTATATATTCAAAGGGCTTGTTCCCTCAATTATCTCAAGTTCTTGCTCAAACATACCCTCTCCAAGAGTCCCACTCCAACCCTCTTACTGAAATACATGTAACTTCCTCATCTCCTATTAAGTCTTTTCACGCTAGTATATCTTTCCTCCCCTAGCTCCATAAGCACAAGTTTTGTGCTACGTTCACAGATGTATTCCAAAAGCCTAATTTAAAAAAATGCCTGACAGAGTTGGTGCACAGTACCTACCTGTTGATAAATGACACAGAAACGAGCATCCACGCCCTAATATACGCCCCACGAGAAAAGAAAAACTGCAACCTAGCATAGGGCACACACACCTTAAGTACTTTGTACGGTCGCCTAAGCGAAAGACCAAACGACAGAACTACAGTAAGTCTGACTCCCTCTCGAAAAGCCGCCCGAGCAGACCTCACCCCTCTGTCACCTGGGAGGAGACGCCCAAGTGCTGGAAGCTGTAGTCCAGCAGCAGCTCCTGCAGCTCCAGGTTGACTGGCACGTTGCGATCGAAGGGCGAGCGCAGCATCCAGCGCAGCGGTTCCAGGCTGCCCAGCGCGTTGCCCACCTGCGGGCCCGCCCCGCCTCGCGCCCCGCCACGCCCACGGGCGCACACCGCGCGGAACTGTAAACGCGGCTCGGGGCCCGGATCCGGCCCGGGACACGCCCAGCCGGCGCGAGCCTGGAACGACCCATTGTCCAGCACCAGCGGTACGGGTACCGGCCCGTGTGCCACCGGCCCGGCCTCCAGCACCGGATCCGGGGCTGCACGAGCGTCGCGGAAGGGGAACACGTTCGCCGCCATCTTGGAGCGCGTCGTCCCCGCCACCGCCGCCGCCGCGAGGCTCTGCCCACTGCGCAAAGCCGCGCGGCACCCGCCCCACAGTGCTCCGGAAGCGCTACCTCTCGCGAAGCCCGGCCAGCTTTTCCACCTAACTCGTCCCTGGCGGCTCAGGTCGCTTTCGGGGCCGCTAGACCAAGCCCATGCTAGCAACGAATCCAGCCGATGCTTAACCTCACTCCTAGCGTAGAAGCGACCACGCCCCTTCCCTCTAATTGGGGCTGTCGGCCAGGAAGCCCCGCCCGCCGTGCGTAACGCCGTCAGGCTCCGCCCCTTCCGGCCTCTCCATTGGCCCAGGGAAGCTGCCCCTCCCGCCTAGGGAAGCTCCTCCCGGGCTCCGCGTGCGTAGTACGTGGTCCTTAGTCCTGCGCCTTGGTTGAAGGAATCGTGTCCCTGAGACCCTGCCCTCAGGCTGTGAAGGAAACTCCAATTGTGTGGTGCTGACCGTGTTTGTACATGTACTTTTTACTAACGGGAACCCACAAACTCTCCAAGTGTCTCAACACCCCTCAGTTATTTCACTCACGTAAAATGTAGTAAGTTTTCACCTCCTGAAGACGTATCTGCCAACGCAGGCCTGCTGCACCCTGGCCGGCCACCTGCCCTGAGCCTGGGCACGACTGTCATCCTGGGCTGGCTCTTCCACCGCGTTGCGGCCCCGGTTTCCTGTCTCGTGTGCTTCTCTTGGTTTACTCTCTTGTTTTGGAGTAGATTCTATAATAGTATATGGAATATAAGGGACTGCACAGAAGATATATGCAAGATAGATATTTTTTTTGTACCAGGAATTGAAGCCAGTAGCACTCAAAACCTGGGCCCTCATCCCCAGCTCTGTTTTGCTATTTACTTTGAGACAGGGTCTTGCTAAGTTGCTTAGAGCCTCTCTATATTGCTGAGACTGGCTTTGAACTTAGGATTCTCCTGCTTCAGCCTCCAGAGCTGCTGGGATTACAGGCATGCACCACTGTGCCCAGCAGAAGATAATTTTTTAAATATCTTTTAAGTGTCATCTAACTCAGGAATAATAATAATGAGAGTATGATTGAATTCTAGGTTGGAAGTCATTTTCCTCTGGAATTGAAAGCACATTCCAGTTTTCCCTAGTTTTCGATGTTGCTGAGAAATTTGAAATTGGCCTTTAACTTTGTGTGTGTGAACATTTTCTTTCTCTCTGGTAACCATTAGATGTTTTCTTTACTTCCAGGATTCTGAAATTTATTTATGTGTGTTGATGTGGGTCTGTCTTTGTCCATCATGCTAGGCAGTCAGTCTGGGTCCCTTCTCAGTACAGTAACAGTGTTTCTATTCTAGGATGTTGCCTTGAATTACTAATGATTCTCTCTCTGTTTTCGGTCTTTTGGAACTATTTTTTGAGTGTTAGACATCCTGACTGCCTCTCTAAAATTCTATTTTTCTTTGCTCTTTCCTTTCTCTCCCTCTTTCTCTTGTTCTTTAAGTGGTTGCCTTTAAATCTTGGTTTACTGAAGTTTCCACACAGTGTATCTGAATATCAGTCTTTTTTCTATTTATCCTGATTTCCATTGTTATATCCTTTAGATTGATGGTTAGTGTATTGTCTTTCCTCTCTCCTTTGTCTCTTTTTCTGGAACTCCTGTGTTATGCCTTCTCAATTTTGAATTTCACTTACCTCTTTTCCATAGTTCCTATATATTTACATCTCTCTATTCATGTTGAGGTATTTATTAAGAAATAATTTCTAATTATTTCTATCTTCAGTGTTATCTACTGATTTTTAAATTTGAATTATTACATTTTTTCAATTATGGAAGCTCTTTTTCAAATCTGGAGTTTTGTGTGTATGGATCTCAATCTTGTTTCAATTGTCTGAATATTTTAAAAGATTTTTTTTCAAAGTATTCTATTATCTGAAGTGCTTGGGAGGATAATACTGTGCTTTTTTTGTCTGCTGACTCAGTATTTCATAATAAATTATTCTCATATCTGTACTATTAGATCATTTCAGTGGGTCCTTTTCTGTGAGAACCACGTATGTGTTGGATTAAGTACATGGGCCACCAAAGAATTAGTACATATGCTTCCTTTAGACATGCTAGAAGTATCAACTTACATTACTTTCCTGGCTTGGCTTTTATAGACTAGGAAGAAAGTTAAATTTTAATTATAAGGCCATGTGACATAGAAGAACATAATTATTCTCTTGGGAACTGTTTGTTTTCACAAAAGACTGGCAAACATTCTGCCATATTCTTGTGCCATTGAGAGTTGGTTTTCAGACACCCTTTCCATAAGCAAAAGGTTCCTAGAACATCTTAGTACATTGTCTGAGGCATGGGTCTGACTCTTCATGTTCCAGGGTCAAAACCTCATCTCTTAACATTCCATGTTCTTGGTTAGGCAGAATCAATATAATTTAAATGGCCATTCTGCCAAAAGCCCCGTACAGATTCAATGCAATCCCCATCAAGATACCAATGACATTCTTCATGGATATAGAAAAATCAATTCTCAAAATCATTTGGAATAACAGGAAACCCAGAATAGCCAAAACACTACTAAGCAAGAAAGAGGAAGCCAGAGCTATCACAATACCTGACCTGAAATTATATTATAGGGCTATAGTAACAAAAACAGCATGGTATTGGTATCAAAACAGAAGACCAATGGAACAGAATAGGAGATTCTGAAACAAATTCACAAGTCTTTAACCATCTGATGTTTGACAAAGGGGGCAAAAATATAATGTGGAGGAAAGACAGCCTGTTCAACAAATTGTGCTGGATGAACTGAACAGCCGTATGCAAACAACTGAAACTAGATCCCTATCTGTCACCCTACACAAAAATCAAATCAAAATGGATCAAAGAATTAGGAATCAAACCAGCAACATACAATTGCTAGAAGAAAAAAATAGGATCAACACTCCATGACATTGGTGTAGGCAGTTCCTTGCTCAACAGATCTCCCATAGCTCAATAAGACTCCTATAGCTCAAGAATTAAAGCCAAGAATCAATGAGTGGGATGCCACTAAACTGAAAAGGTTCTGCTCAGCTAAATATTTAGTCAAGAGAATCAAGAGAGAACCTACAGAATGGGAAAAATCATTGCATGCTATGCCTCTGACAGGGGACTAATCCAGAATATAAAAAGAACTCAAAAAACTGAACACCAAAAACATAAATAATCCAATCAATAAACGGGCTAGGGAACTAAATAGAAACTTCTCAACAGAAGAAGTCCAGAAAGCCAATTAACATATGAGAAAATGTTCTACATCACTAGCAATCAGAAATGCAAATCAAAACATCATGGAGATTCCGCCTCAAGTGGCAAAAGTGAAGAATAGGAACAATAACAGATGCTGGAAGGGTTGTTCAGAGAAAGGTACGCTAACAGTGCTAGTGGGACTGCAAACTTGTACAGCCACTCTGAAAAGCAGTGTGGAGACTCCTCAAAAAACTAGGGATGGAATTACCTTTGACCCAGCTATCCCAGTCCTGGGTATTTTCCCAAAAGAGCTAGAATCAGCACGCTACGGAGAGACAGCTATGTCAATGTTTATAGCAACTCAGTTTATAATAGCTAAACTATGGAACCACCTAGATGCCCCTTGCTGGATGAATGGATTAAAAAATTGTGATATACACACACGAAGGAATTCTATTCCACTATTAGAACAATATCATGCCTTTTGCAGCCAAATGAATGGAAATGGGAAAAAAATATGCTGAGTGAAATATCCCAAACTCGGAAACTTTTAAGGGCCAAATGTTTTCTCTCATATGTGGAAGCTAGTGTAAAACATGGGTGGGATGATAATCAGCTAAGTTTAAGTAACAAACCCATCATAGTTAGAACTCCACATAAGCTGGGTGAACCATACCAATGGGTGGTGGGAGAAGGGAGAGAGGCAGGGAGGGGAGAGAAGAATAAGGAGGGGTTGTCAATACAATGGGGAATACTCAACTCCCATTAGAAGCCTAGCTATACACAGGCAGGCAGAGAAACTCAGAAATGTCAACAATTATTATACATGTAGATGTTCATTTCAAACTATAGTACGGTGGAATTACAGAGGACACATGAGTTCGGGGAATGGATGAAGGTGGGTGGATTCTGGTGTAGGATCAACCTTTACTTACTGTCTCACTATGTCAATATCCATGTATGCATGATTATGTAACAATTTCCTCAAATATGTAAGACTATCGAACTAATAATAACCCTCATCTTTTGTCTTCATAGATATTAAGTTTAAATTTCCAGGTAATTGATGACAATAAGCCACTCTCCGGCATGCACTCACATGATTTGCACTCTCTCTTGGTTGGTGGGTTCTTTTTCTTTCTTTCTTTCTTTTTTTTTTTCTGGTATCAGGGAATGAATCCAGGGGTGCCTAACTACTGAGCCACATTCCCAGCCCTTTTTATTATTTTGAGACAGGGTCTTGTTATTTGCTTAGGGCCTAAATTGCTGCAGCTGGCCTTGAGTCACTGGGATTACAGGTGTGTACCACCACACCCAGCAGTTCCAGCAGTTGTTTTCATCTTAAGCATTTCCTTTCCTTTTTTTTTTTAAAGCTTAGCTCTACATTTAAAAGGATGTCAGGTCGGGGCTGGAGCAGTGGCTCAGTGGTTACGGCACTTTCCTGGCAAGAGTGAGGATGCAGATTCAAACCCCAGCACCATGTACAGAAGCATCAGAGCAACAAAAGCCATGTAAAAAAACTAAATAAAATTGATTCTCTCTCTCTCACTGTCCCTATCTCTTTAAAAAATAAAAATAGAAGGATGTCAGGTTGTTTATGATTTGATTGAGGCAACGTGATAGTCTCTTGGAATAAAAATTGGTGTGCCTAGAAGCATATTTTTCTTAGAGGGACAGTGAGAGAGAATTTTATTTAGTTTTTCATTTAGTTTTTGTTGCTCTGGTACTTCATTGTGTACGTGATGCTGGGGTTCAAACCTGGGTCCTTGCAATGCCAGGTAAGCACAGTAACTGGTGAGCCACCACTCCAGCCCCAAGAAGCAGAATTTAAAGGCAGATGGTCTTCAGACACATCCTTCTTCATATCATCTGATCATGTTATAACACCGTGGCAGCAACAGCATTGAAATGGGTGATATTAAAGAGAACCATCTTGAAGCATTTATTTCTAGTCCAGAACAGAGCTTATCTGGTGCTTGTTATAAATATACATATTCTTCTCCTCCAGATGACTATAAATGCAAAGTAGAGCTTCCTTTGACATCTGACGACAGGACAATAGTATGCTACCACCCTTCTGTGGACATCTCATATGAACACACACAGCCTATCCCTCAGCCAAATCCTGTGCACAATAATGAAAAAACACATGACCAAGTACTAAATACCAGATTAGAAGAAACAGTTGAACACCTTCAGCAACGCCCCAGTATAGAAAAACTTAGCAAAATGTTCTTTACCAGTAAGCATCATTGGTATCCTCATGGACAGTATCACAGACATCACAGGACACCAAATTCTCCAAAAGACAGATGATATTGAGATTCTTGGGAGAATTAAAAAGAAATGTTATCCTGGGTTTCATTTGCCATTTGAGAAAATGCAATCTGGTATATTCACTAATATGTTATATAATAAAGTAATAAAAGTAAAAAAAAAAAGGTTATCACATTTGATCCAGCATGTCTAGATACTAGTAGCAAAGTGCCTTCCAGGTTGCCTATTCTACAGTATTGCTGAAACCACAAGTTGCAGTTTATTCCACACCTTGGCTATTTCCCACATCTACCACTTGTTTTTTTTAAGAGAGAGGGACAGAGAGAGAGAGAGAGAAACCATTTTTTTAAAAATTTAGTTTTTCATGCAGCTTTTTCTGCTCTGAGACTTCGTTGTGTACATGGGTGCTAGGGTTTGAACTCACGTACTCGCACATGCCAGGCAAGCACAGCAACCTCTGAGCCACCACTGCAGCCCCCACATTGACCACTTTCAATGAGAGGCGCCCATTGCCTTCACACTTGCAAGTCTGCCTGCCTGCAGGTTGGACTGACGTAATGGTTGAGTCGTATTTGCCTGACTCTTGCTTCTGCTTGCTCCCCTAGGAGCTCTCATGGGCATTCAGGCATTCCTTTTCCTGCTATTAAAAAAAAAAAAAAAACAC
>PVKS010024924.1:0-30486 GCA_004027875.1 Aplodontia rufa | reverse complement strand
CCTCTTCAGGAACCCAAGTGCAACTTGAACTGGATGAACATATTCTTCCCCTCCACTCAGGACACTCTTGAGAGTAAAAAGAAGGTGCTTTTAATAATTATCCCAACACATCAGGCAGATGTGGGACGTGAGTCACCTGGCACCATCCACATCAGGAAGCACCTTTTCTTGGTTTACTGAAATGCTGGCAGAAGTCACTCAGCACTCAGGTATTCTCGGCAGGTGGTCTCTCATGTTGACTTCGTTGTACCCAGAGACAGAAAACTCAGTTTCACTTGTGGTGTGCTATCTATCCTATGGTTGGATGGATATCATTGCTAGGTTGGTATTTATTAGACCTTTCCAGTCTGTGATTGCAAATAGATTAAGAATGTGTATAATACAGTGTTTAGCATACAGCGTCTTTAGGGAGGGACAGAAGATTACTTATGATCTGGGGGATGAATGGGGTCATGCCTACCCTTTGTGATCTCATTTTGTGGGAGCCTGCAATCATGGCTATCAGAGAAAGCATCCAGCTTTGATGCTTTTTTGCTGGGGTTGTCTAGCCTCCAGTAGGAGGCATTTAAGCTCCTTGTGCCTCCATCGAACTCTTCACCTGGACCTGGAACATGGAATCATAGCACCATCTTGGTCTCCATTCACTTAACTCCCCCACTAGAGTCCTCAAAGGGCTTGGCTTGCCCTGTGCTTTATGAGAGAAATGCACATCTTCATCTGGTTAACTCATCCTCCCTCTTGGGACAGCTCCTGGACCCTGCAATCTACAGACCTCAGGGCTCATTCTTTCAGAGCTGATCAGCTATGCAGAGTTACTCACTACTGAGTTCATTAGTTGGGCATCCATCATCATCCTGTAGACCATGAGCTTCAGGGGGGCAGGGGCCATGGCTCTTCATTTCTTTGCTGTATATCCAGGGCTGGAACACAGCTTGGTGAACAGAGGTCACTTAATAAACTGCTCAATGAACAAATAAATAAAGCAAGGAGTGATGAGGCACAGAAATGAATGGCCCAACTTCCACCCTCAAAGAGGAGATAGCAGCCAGAACTGAGAAGAAAGGATGTGAGTGCATTAGAGAGTGAAAGGGCTTTGATTGAACTGTACTCAGGGTCTCGGGCGGGAACCCCCACTGGAGTGACAGGTGAAGGAGAGACCACGTGCCCTGTGTCTGTTTTGCTATCTTCTGGAGGGAATTGTTGTGTTTGTAAAGTGGTTATAGGATCAAGGGCATGGTCTTTTGAAACTCTCAATCATAGCTGGTGCTTTAGCTACAGTAACCAGAAGACAAAATAGACTCTGGCTCCAGTCAGAGCCCCAATCTCTAAGAGATTCACAGCCAGCTTTGAGCCCTGGTAATAGAGTAGCAAGGGAGTGGAAGGGGGAACTGGAAACCTACATAAGATCTCTCTGGCTACATGTGGACAGATTCTGGAAACAGAATGAAAAATGCCAGCTTTATTAAGGTCAAACATCTAGAGAAGCAAGAATCACTTGTATGTAATAAAAAGTTTCCTAGAGACAGTCATTGCTACTGAAAGAAAGGATTCTAGTATACTCATGGGAGAGTGATTATGTTTGAGTTTTTAAACATTAACAATACTTCTGGATTTGCCAGGTTGGTGGTGCATGCCCATAGTCCCAGTGACTCAGGAGGCTAAGGCAAATTTGAGGCCAGCTTCAGCAATTTAACATGTGCCTAAGCAACTTAGTAAGACCCTGTCTCAGAAGTAAGAAATGGTCTGGGAAAACAACTTAGTGGTTATGCACTCCTGGATTTAATCCCTGGTCACCCCACAAAAAAATACATGTATATACAGATCTATATCCATATACATATAAGTATACACACATGCACACATATGATTTGCATTTCAGTCATTTGTAAGTTTATATGTTCAGCTCAGTAGCAATAAGTACATTCACATTATTATGCAGCCATCACCACCATCTATCCATAAGACTTTTCCTCTTGCAAAACTGAAAGTGCATAGTCATTACATTCCCCATTCTCCCCCGCCCACAGTCCCTAGTGGCCACCATTTCCTTTCTGTCCCTATGAATCATACCACTCCAGGGACCTCACATAAGTGGAATCAGCCAGTGTTTGACCTTTGTAACTGGTTTCTTTCACTTAGCATACTGTCCTCATGGTTCATCAAGGATGTGGCATATGCCAGAATTTCCTTTTCTTTTTTTACCGGCCAAAAAGCATCTGTTGTATGCATATATCATCGATTATTTATCCATACACCAGTAGACCCTGGGTTGATTCCACCTTTTTCCTGCTGTTAATGATGCTGCTGTGAACGTGGGTGTGCACATATCTGTCTGAGTTCCTTCTTGGTTCCAGTTTTGCCTTTAATATAATCCAAGATCTGGCAAGATTTGAGAAGCAGGGCAAAGATGGCTATAAATTTAGTCTTCAGTGACACTGAGTAGCAAATGGTGACCTGGCAGTGCTATAAGAAGATTCCTCATCTTTTAAACCTAATTAAATTAAAAATCCAGTTGGCTACCACACTCACACTTAAGCCAGACAATTTCTCTAAAAGCTCATTAGCTGCAAACTTGGGAACACCACCAGCAGATGGAACTTTCCCGGTTTCTTCAATAATAAGACAGGAGGAAAGGTCTTTCAAACTCGAGACCTCCAATGGAAGATTTTATCTTGCTTGTCAATGCATCAGTTCTGATGTCGTTGGTAAAATTTTGCCAAATGCAACCTTTTAAGCTTTAAGAGGCAATGATATAAGATTTCGGAACCTTCAAACCTTGAATTCAGAAAAGACATGGGTTTTAGGGAATTTTTTCTGGCTTACTCTTATAATGCTTTTTCCTCATTTCCATTTCTTATTTCATTTATTCTAAATTGGGACCCCAGAAGAACATATTTGACTTTTCTATTTTTCAGTTTGGGCAAAATGAAATGAGCATTTCCTTTTTCTTTTTTTCTTTTTTGGCACTGGGATTGAACCCAGGGATGCTCAACAACTGAGCCACATCCCTGGCCCTTTTTAATTTTTATTTTGAGACAGGGTCTTGCTGAGTTGCTTAGTGTCCCTCAGCCTCCCAAGCCGCTGAGAGTACAGGCGTGCGCCACCATGCCCGGCTGGGATGAGCAATTTCTTATTGCATTTGACAACAAAATCCAGCCCTGCAACATCTGGGAGTGCTAGAAGCTCACGTGTCTGACACTAGAGTTAGGTCAACACGAGCCCTTAGAAAGAGAGTAGGCAATTAACTTATAATTTATGTCCCAGGGTCTTCTTTGGAGAACATTAAAAACCAAGAGGAATTCAGACCCTCTATCTTTCTCTACATTAGTCAAATTCATTTCTGCCCTCTCCCAAAAGCTCATTATTGAGCTTAATTTTTTCCTACATGCCAGCAGACACATAATTTATAAGAAACTTGTTCTTTGTAGCTTACACTAAGAGGGATACTGATTGTTTTCCAGGACTTTTATCCATAGTTAATTGAAAATGATCTGATTTACAAATAGATTAGATGCTGGGCATGCAGTCAGTTAATAAATACTGACACAGTTCAGCATTAGTGGTAAGTAATCAGTTTATTTCTACGTCCCTTCTAGTGTGTGCATGTGTAAATGTACTTATATGCTCTTTTGTTGTTTGTACATTGGAATTGGTGCTATTTTGTGTCTCTGTGTCTCACTCTTCAGGACGGGTGCTTTCGTTTGTTCTCACAGATACCTAGTCCAAATCTAACTTTTCCATTTCCTGCTTTCTAAGTCTACCACCTTGGTTGAATCCGCTTCTCCTATAATTTCCCCACTGTCTCCCTTTCAATGTTACTTGTTTCTTCATAGCCCAGGGGCCACCAAACACTCTGCCCCCCTCATTGCCCCTCTGTTCTTATTCACAAACTTTTCTCTCAAGGCTACTGTTGTCCAAATCCTCCTTTTGTCTCCTCTTCCTGAAACTGTCACCTAGGACACTTTCCACCAGGGGCTTCCACCCTTGACTGAGCTCTTGACCTCAGCTGCCGTCATCGGTTCCTGTCTGCGATGGTGGCTTCTCCTAGTGTTGTGCAGTATGTCCTTGACCTCCTCCACTGCGATGTTCTTCATTCCCACTCTACTTAACCTGGGTGTCCCCTCTGCCCTGCCATTGCCTGGAACTTTACCTCACCTCTATTGGAGTTTTTAAACTCATATAATGAGGAGATTCCTTGTCCTTCCACCTCTCTTTTGCTTTCATGATCATCTGCAAAATCATTTTCCAACCTTTCTTCAAATAGTTGGTTATTTAACAAATACTGAGTGAGACACTTTGTAATTTAGTGTTGACTAAAAATGGACATGCACTCTGCCTTCACCAAATGTGCAGCCTAGCAGCAGGGACAGCAGTGATCTAACGACAGCACAGACCAATGTGAAATTGCTGCTGTGCTGGTTGCTGCAGAGAACACACTGTACTCATGGGCAACTCCTCTCGCTGTATGAGCAGGAAATGAGAGTACTGCTGATTTCTGATGGTTTGGTAGCCTAAGAGACAATTAAGTCTTCTAGAAGGTGGGAAATGTTTGTGCAAAGGCCCTGTGGTGGGTAGGGGTAGTAGGAGGCAGATGATGAATGGTAACTAAAAGCTCGTGTAACTGAAGGCTAGACAGGGCAGGAGTGAGAGACACAGCCAGAGAGGGGGATAGAGAAAGACTTTTCAAGGCTTTGTCAACTCTGTTAGGGATTATTTTCTTTATGCCAAGCATTTGAAGCTTTTTAGGGAGGAGGTCCTCTGATTTACATGCACTTCCTAAGAATCCAGTCCATTCTACACTAAATGTGGCATTTTTGAAAGCACTGGATCCAACTAACTGTAAAATCTCAGACGTTTTTGCTAGATTTCCTTATGTGGGAATACGGGGCTGAGGGTGTAGCTTAGTAACAGATTTTACCTTAGCATGCATAAAGCTCTGCATTCAGACCCCACTTAAAATAAGAAAACAAAACATACACAACAACAAGAAAACCATAACAACTTTCCATGTGAATAAACCACCTTTTTACTCTTATCTAGAAGCCCCATACATTTTGTTTTACAGCAGGAATTCCAAGTGCCAGCAGTTGAAGGCAGCCCTTTCCCTTTCCTTTTCTCCACCTGGAATACCTTTCTCCTCATACCATTGTTTGAGGTCTTGGATTCCAGTGAATCAGTTTATAGTGATTTTGTTCATGCACTTCCTTCCATAAGTTAAATATAATGTGCCAGAATTTTAGGTGGGAAATTTAGGGGACCTTTGCGTGTTGAAATGGCACTGTCAAAATGTTTTGTACTCTACAAATCTTACAAAATTCATGATAAATGAAGTTCCTTTTTTGGCAGCAATCACATATCTTCTACTAAGAACCATTAGTGGTTTAGAATAGGAAAACATATTACTACAGTTATATTGTGGAAATCAGTACTTTCCTTTTTCCTTTAAGAAAACACAGGCTCAGGGGCTGGAGCAGTGGCTCAGCGGTTACGGCGCTTGCCTGGCATGCACGAGTACTTGGGTTCAAACCCAAGCACGAAGTCTCAGAGCAACGAAAGCCACGTGAAAAACTAAATAAAATTGATTCTGTCTTTCTCTCTCTCTTTATTAAAAAAAAAAGAAGGAAAGAAAACACAGACTCAGAACTGGGGGATTACTGGGGATAAAGCCCATAGAATCGTGAGGATTTCGAAGATTCCTGGTGGTGGGAGGGGAGGAGTCTGGGGCAGACCACCACTCAATTCATTCCTTGTAATAATGGCAGAGCTGAGACCCAGGCCCAGGAGAGAGTTCATCAGTGACCCCCTTCTAAGTCCTTTTGTATTGTGTCTAGTGTCAGTTTTGTGGGCTGACATGCTACATGAGCAATTGATTATGCTGCTGGAAACACAAGCTATGAATTGTAGTGTCTGCGGAGTTTGTGCTCTTTATTTTACATTAACAAGCCTCTTGGATACAGATTTAGTGACAGCGATTATTATCATCATGCTGAAGTATAATTGTGCACAAAGGGTATACCATTGGCAGGAAAGAGGGCTGCTTTTTCAAGCCAAAAGTTTTCAGTTCTTTCCCTGTGTGCAGTAATCTACTAAGATCCTCAGCTGTTATGGTTTCAATCTTTAATGTACCCTGAAAAGCTCATGTGTTGGGCCACATCAGAATTTCAGGAGCAAAACGATTTGATTATGAAGAGCTGTAATGTCATCGGTGGGTTAATCCCTCTGATTAGCTCATAATTTGAGTGGACTCCTGGGTGGCCACTGTAGGCAGTGAGAGGATAGCTGGAGGAAGTAGGTCACTGGGGGCATGACCTCGGACTATCACTGTCTCTAGGTCCTCACTCTCTCTCCTTCCTGGCTATCATGAGCTTTCCTCTACTACCCCCTTCCTCCATGATGCTCTGCCTCATCTCAGGCCTAGAGCAATGGAGCTGGCAGACCATGGACTGAGACTTCTGAAACTATGAGCTAAACTAAACTTGTTCTCCTCTTGACTGTTCTTGCCAGGTGTTTTGGTCACAGCAAGAAAAGCTGGCTGGCATACCACCTAACACTCATCCTGTTCTAATACCATCCTTTCATGGGAAACTGAGTCCCAGAGCCATTCAGCGTTACACTTCAGAGAGAATGCTGCTTATTGGAGTCCTGGGCTCTTCCCCCACCACATGTCATGTTGGTCATATATGCACTGTATCTGTCCTTCCCTAGACCAGATCCCCTTGGGTGGACTAGATCGTCAGGAATTCCTTTATTTTTCCTGAAATTTGCACCCTTGCCTTTCTCTTCCCCTTCCATGTTGGGGGCTTGCAGTGAAGGCTATTTTACCTCTATACCTGATCCTTTCTTTGACAATCTGAAGTATTTGTGTGTGTCATATTTTTTAAATTCACAAGAGACTCTGGAGTGAATTGAACTTCTAGATTCCCTGCTCCTGAGGGGCAAGGGACAGGTCTGATTTGGCTGCTTGAGCTTTGTGTTTCCCTGTTTCTCACTCTGGGCCTTGTGCATGGGAGTTCGGTAAATGTTTGTTGGAGTCGTTAAATTCACTGGACCAAACATTATAATTTAGATATTGGAATGATGCTATCACAGAAACAAAATGTTCCCCCGATTGTTTTGCCTTGGGTGTTCTCATGTCTATTTTTTTCCTGCATGTATTAAATTTTGTTGTATATAAATTATACCTCAATATAAGAAAGTCATGAACTTTTGGTATCATATAGAGAAAATTGTCTGTTTCCTGAGAAGGGTCTCTGCTGCCAGTAGCTGGATTCTACATTAAACATGTAGAATCGTTAATTAGGGTCATTTGTTCTGTGTGAGCTGAAGGGAATGTGCAAAGTCTGCTCAGGAGAGAATTAATTCATCCTCCTCTCTGTACTTTCTCAAGTACTCCTTGCAGATTCTCAGAGCCTGCAGGCCTCATGCATATATTCTAATGGGCTAATTGTTAAGGCGACATTTGTAAATTAATCTCTGACTCGAGCTAAGTGGTTTCCCCTAATGGCTTTAATTCAGCAACTCCCACTCTTGGCCACATGTCAGCTTCTCTGGAAGAGCCTGTTATAAATAGAGGTGCTCAGCCCCTCTCCCCCCCGTGGTGGCTCACGGACCCAGGGTGGGAATTGAGCATCCCTGCTTTTCAAGGAAAGGTCCCCAGGTGATAGTATTCTAGTGCCAGCCACCTCTGTGTGCCTAGGCCCCAAATCCATCTCTGAACGCCATATAGCTTCCTGTACCAGTTGGAAGTATTTGGGCCTCATCCTGGCAACTGGAATCCGGGTTCTAGAATGGGCAAGATCTCTGATGAGCCACCTGTCCTGACTCAGTCCCCTCCGTATACACATCACTGAATCTGCCTCTTCCCATGAGTTCTAGGAACTAAGGGTAACTCTTCTCTACTTGGCAATGCTATTTCTCATTTCTATGAAGTTTCCTAGGCTTTTAAAATATCTTAATGGCCTCCCAGGATTTCCAGCTTGAAGATGACCACGAAACTCCCTCTCTACTCTGTTATCATCAGACTCCTGATGGGACAGACTTTGTGTTGTTGTTTTAATACACTATGTGCTCCATGTGTTCTTCTGAGCAAACATGCCGTGTTGCATCTTGGAGTTAGTCAGGAAGATCGATAACTCACTTTCTATGTTATTACCTGATTAGCAGTAAATTGTACAGTACAGGTGTAGTCAATGTATAGTAATAATGTCATTGTTACAATGACATTTGTCAAATGGCTCTTGTTTTTTTTTTTTGACTCGACCACTCTGGAAATATCACCCAGTGTTCAGCATTACCATATAACATGTGAGTATTTTTCAGTGAATCTAAGAACATGGCACTTAGTGCCATGCAAAGAAGCCAAGGTGATTTGGGACTTGCTTGAGAAAGTGCTTGGTCCCTGTGAGAACTGTTCTGCGACTCAGCTTTTGGAGGCTACATGTGTTTTGCTGTCTGGGAAACTGTGTTATTGTTGGTCTCATTTTACCATGTCCCCCAGGTTTCAGTCCTCCCTATCCTTGGGACTATAGGAGCATATGGAAGGATCTCCAATTGCCCTACCACTTACCGAAATGATGTTACAGTGGCCATAACTTGTACAAAGAAAGGACACTTTAACAACCCCAGTGACTCAAGAGACTGACAGGTGGATGGCAAGTTCAAAGTCAGTCTCAGAAGCTCAACAAGACCCTGTCTCAAAATAAAAGAATAAAAGGGCTGGGGATGTGGTTCAGTGATTAAGCACCCCAGGTTCAATTCTTGGTACCAAGAAAGAATGAAGAGTTGTTTGTTGAGTGTGGTGATATAGGCCTGTGATCCCAGAGACTCAAGAGGTTAAGGCAGGAGTATCATAAGTTCAAGGCCAGCCTGTGCAACCTAGTGATATCTTGTCTCCAAGTAAAATAAATAAATTAATGAATGAATAAATAAATACATAAAACACTGGGGATGTAACTGAGTGGTAAAGTGATCCTGGGTTCACCCACCAGTATGAAGAAGAAGAAGAGAAAGAGGAAGAGGAAGAGGAAGAAAGATAAGAAGAAAAACAATAATGAAGAGATATTGAGACACGAATCCTATTTTTCTTAACCCCCAACTCCATTTATTAATGATCCACATAATCAATAGCTTACTATACATTGACTTCACCTGTAATGCACAATCTACCACTAGTCGGGTTCCAGCACCATATGAGTATATTCCATAACTTAAAGTAGACTGCACTCTTTTGTTTGCCTTGGGCCTATGCATAGAATATGTCAAATAAGTGCATTACTATTTGGAGATCCTATATAACATAATCATTACCATTTAGAATAAAATCTAATCATTTTGCGTTGATGTGTTTTTCTTTTCATATTTATAGTGGGGTTCTCAGACAGCGGGGGTTTGTTAAACGGAGAGAGAAAGAGAATAAACTAGATTTTCTGGGTAGCATTGTTAAGGCCTTGTGGAAGTCCAATCTCTGCTGGGTTCCTGTTTTTCTGACCAAAGAGTTGATGTATTCCTGTAGCACCTGAGTCCAGGTGGACAATGGCATCAGGCCTGCCACGGCAAAGAGGTATTTGGAGAGCTTAAAGGTGGTGTGCACAGTTACCTTTCTGCTGAGAAACATTGGTCAGTTCCTGCATGGAGGCAGGTGATGATGGATGGTAACAGGTAGAACAGTTTGACTTCCCTGTACCTCTCCAAGAGCAAGCCTTCTGGCTGAACACGTGGCCCCCAGTATAGGTCCATGGAACAGAGTCTTCAGTGCCTGGGAGCTGAGGGGATCATTTTCCTCCTGGGTTTCTTTCTGCTCTCCCTCTCTGAGATACTGATATTTGAGAGTAGCAGGATTTCCCCTTCCTCTTGTCACTGGCTGATTTGCTTCAATAAGCGACATATTACTTCCCATCAGGGGCGCCAGGTGGGGGCAGCTGGGACGCATTGGTTCCTTTGGCCACCCTGATGCTGGGAAAGCATTGCCATTGCAGGAGAGGGAGATTTTCATTCCTTATAGAGGAGGATGTAGATGCCATTTGCAAGGACTTTTGCTTTCCCTTCCAGCAACTGTGGCATTTAGTGGCATGGGACCATCTAGCCAGCTCTGACAGAAGCTGGACATTCACAAACACACAAGGGAACCAGATCAAGGCGGATTAGTCTGGGATCCAGTGTTTAGGAATGAAAAGGCCCTTCCCCTTTGTTTTGGCCACACCCCTTCCCTTTGCAGCTTTTTGAGAATGAGGTCAGGGCCTGGACCTAACTGCTTGTGTCACAGAAATAGCAGCACAGCTTCAAATTAATCTTCAGCTACATATTTTGCTGCCTTCTTCTGATAATAGAGGATAAAGCAGAGGCCTGCATATGTTTTGTGTCTTCCTTCGCACGTAATATATAAATGTCTGTATGAGGGGAAAGAGGGAGGCAGATGGGGGATTCTGCTGGGTGGCTGGTAATTATTGACAGCCTGCAGGAGTTTGCTTGGATTCAACTGGAGCATGTTTTGGTTTTCAAAACCAAATGGAAGAATAAAATAAAGCCCAGTGGTGTGTTGTTTTAACACTTCTTTCAAAAGGACATTTTTATGGTGTCCAGTTAGGTGACTGCCATTTTTCATATTGTGTAGAGCACCATGACTCCTCAGTAGCTCCAAGGAGATTTGCCATTTTTTAAAAGAGTATTTCATGCAGATTTCATTTTCCATCACCAGCCAACCTTGGTACATACACAAAATACAAGTGTGATTTTCTTTTTCTTACATACACATGTACACACACACACACAGAGCTTGAGCATAACTAGTCTTCACATGAATTGGGATTCATCTCTGTCCATCAGCCGATGCCAGCTGATATCCTCATAGGGGTGCTCCCAGGAGATTGGCACTTTTAAGTCCTTCACCCTGCTGCTCTTTTGGATGTCTGCATATCTAAAAGATATTTGTTGATTGGCAGGCAGAGATTGTGTGTGCTGCTGATGGTGTTTACTTTTTGTTCTAAGGCTCAATTCTTGGCCCTTGGCCTCTTTGTTTTATTTTTGATTGTCTTTTATTTGCTTTAATAACCTCCTCTGTAAAAGATTAAATAAACAAATTGGAATGTTCATGAAGACAGAAGTGTCAGTATCAGCCTAATCTGCTACATATTCACTTGACGGACTTCAGCGTTACAGCTGTCCATTGAAGGAGATGCCAAAACTGTCTTTTATATCAAAGGTGACTAATTTTGAGTGAGGCGTGTAAAGAAGGATGAATATTGTCATTTAACTGGAAAAATGCTCTACCTGATTTGATTTTCTGCACCTAAACTGCTTCTTAAGTCCTTAAGATGTATTAGAATCACATATATGTAGTCTATACGCAGCGCAGTGAATATCCCTACAGCTACGTCCACATACACGTATGTAAGCACGTGCCCATATGGACATTTGCACCTGCCAATCTGTGCTTTTCAAGTGTATCTTTGTTGTACAGAAATAGAAAGCAGATTAGCAGTTGTTTGAGGCAGGGGAATAGGAACAGGGATTAATTTAACAGGCACAAAGGATCTTATTGGGTTACTAAAGATGTTCTGAAAGTGAATTATGGTGACGGTCACATAAGTTGGTAAATTTACTAAAAGCCATTGATGAGTTGTGTGATTAAAATGCTATATAAATTATATCTCAACAAAGCTGTTAAAATTGATATCCCCATATTTGAGTCTCTTTAGGTTCTAGGTTATATATAATGTAAGGAATTGCATCACCCCCAATTTTTACCAGCTTTTACCCCTGAATTTTATTGATTTCAATGGCAGAAAAGTTGGACCCTGAAATAATAGGACCAGATAAAAACCTAGTGCCCTAGGATGTAAAAGTCTGCCCTGACCACTAATGGCAAGAAGCAAGGGTGCTGACATCAGAGTGGCCCGTGGGGCAGCAAGGACATGTGATTTCCAACCAGGATCCTGAAGACAGTACCATGTTTCAGAAATGCTGCTGCACTTGTCAAAAGAAATAAGCATCCTGATGTCTAGCTCTTAAGTGACAGCATTCTCCTCTTCTTTGCAGGTCGTGTTGGTCTTTGCTCTCAGTATTGGTGCACTTGTGATATACTTCATAGATTCGTCAAAGTGAGTATACAAATGCATCGTCCTGCCCTCTTCTCCCAAAACAATCACGACCCCTCTACATTGATGAATTTGTTTAACTTGACACCAACCCTTGCAAGAACCTCCTGAGTGGGGAAGACTGGGAGGAGGGGCTGTTTTGTGCTGATATTCTAAGTGGGAAAGAAAGCTCTCAGAAGGAAGGCTGCTTTGAATCAGCTGGCATGGGAGGGAGGGGCATCTGGGGTCAAGACTTCTTGCTGGATATTATTTCTTTTTAAATTGCAATTTACTCATGATGTCTGCGTGCTGAAGATGTTAAGAAGCTAAGAGGGCTTTGTGGGAAATTGTAACCTACGGAAGGGTGGTAAGGTAGCGTTCTTGCTGTGGTTGTAGGATTCTTTACTCTTTTGGGTTTCCAATGCTATTCTTTCACCTACCAAACAAATATTCAGCTGAAGCATCACATGCTGGTGCTCCTTGAGTTGTAAAGGTAAGGAGATGGAATGAAGGAGTTGTAGAAAACACCCTAAGGTGGAGGCCATGGCCACTTGAGGGCTCCTGGAGCAGACACTTGTGCAGACCCCTGGGGTGCCTGCTGAGGGAACTGGTGCCCCAGGTGATCTGGGTCCCAGATGACCTACCCTCAAGAGGCTGAAGAGAGTGCCCCCTGGTGCTGCCAGGTGACGGCCACTCCGTCTCTGGTTCCTGCAGGTGCCACCCTAGGTGCATCAATTGTTCCAAATGCTCCATGCAGTCTTGAAGTTGATGGAATTTGGGAAATACACAGAGATGCACTCTTAACTTGTTTTTCTATTGTGATGTGAACTTGACAACTCTGGCCAAGGGACAGTGATCTTGAGCTACTCTTGCCCTTGTTATCTGTTGTGACAGTGCTTTTAACACTTTAAACTCCATCCCTGCTACTGTGGGATACTAGACTTTGATTCTAGGAAAGCTGTCTTTTGTGGCTGATGGTTTAGACTTGGCTTTGCCTAAAATCTGTGCTTAGTGCTCATTTTTCTGTGACAACAGATGGTGGTGATTTTATGCACACCTAAACTCTGAATTTCTCAGAGTTATCTGGTAACCAGCCAAAGGATTTTTGTGCATTGGAGTGCAGAGGCCAGAATGTCATGCTAGGGAAAATAAAGACGACTTCTCCTCTGATCATCCATCCTTGGGAGTCAGTCAAGGCTGAGACTATTGCAGGCCCTCAGCCTATCTCACATAGGAGGCCCACTGCCCTGCCTCTCTTGAATGGAGAGTCCTTTCAAAATCTTTAGGGGATGAGTGTGCATACTCCTTCCATCAGAAGTCCCCAGCCAAGAAAGAGAAGAGCATTTTCAAATTTGGAAGACTCCAATTGGCATGTCACTGAAGGTAAGCCCTCTTTTAATATTTACACTTAGTGTTTCTGGACCATATTTGAATTAAACTGGAGATCTCCTAAATCCCTTGGTCTTATTTCTCCAATCTCTCCCCAGGGGTGTTCTCATATGTTTTGGGGTGCACAACCAGCCAACTCCCATGCTGGGGCTCAGGAAAGAGGTTCAGACATGTAGTCTGTATATTCCCTTATGTGAAGGTGAGTGTGGTGACCCATTAGCAGGGCAGATGCCTCTGCTGTCTGTACCTTCCCTCCTTTTTTGCTCCTCTGTATTGCTTGGAAATAAAGTGCTCTTTGTTGGATGGATTTGGATGGTGTCCTTTTTTTCAGGTGTCTACTAGGAGGCAGTCTTTGGCTCTGTAGATTCTGGGGTTCTCACCTGCATAGGAGAGGATGGAAATGGATGAAATTCCCTGAATGTTCTGCCTACTTCCATGTCCTTTGGATTTCATTCTGATTCATCAGAAGTCCTCTCTGATTTTTTAAATGGAATTGCACGGAGTCTCTACCAAGGATGATCTTCAGTGCTGTTATTTGCTTTTCCAGCAAAAATTGCCAAAGGTCTTGGAGATGAGACTGTCTTCATTCTCCCGGGGGACTGCCCTAGCCTCATCCTGGCTGCAGCCTCTCTCTTTCCTGTATCACTAAACTGTGTGGTTTATTCTAGCAAGAGTGTTTGTAAAATGACCTCAAGGCTCTTTATGTAGCCTTGTCCATTTTTCATTTGCATAACTTCATTTGGTCCTGAGGCAATATTCCAAGATTTTGACCCTTGACAGACCCAATCATTTGTGAGCACAAGAGAGTCTTCCATCTTCTTGGGGAAAGCCAGCAAGCATGCTTAGTTTAAGTAAGGGGAAGAATTAAAGTAGAATCTATAAAGTTACCTTACGATAAGCCCCCAAATTCTCAGGAATAAAATGAAATGAAACCATCAGACAAATCATAATCAAGCTTAGTGAACAAGAAAAAAAAATGAAACTTTAGCCACATACAAGATGCAAATGGAAAGAAGGCAAGAAATTAGAATATAAATTCTTAAAACCCATATTTTTCATTCAAAACTATTACTGGCTTAATAGTTCTGGTTTGGCTGGCCTTCTGGGCATCTTCCAAAGTAGCTTAAACTTCTCTTGGAAATTATACTGAGTCATCACCGTGGAAAAAAGTACTTAATATTCTTGAGATGAATTTTAGTAGCCTTTGCCCCTTTCAAATAAATAAATCTGGATTGAGCCTAATTAATTAGACTAACATTGTCTGTGAAATGGCTTATCTCAGTGTATTTTCACCAGACCTGGCCCCACCAAGTTGATAGGAAACATTTTAGTTACACAAGCTCAGGATTTGAGGCAGTCTGTATCCAGCCTTTTGAAATGTGCAAGGAATGCAGATTAATATATAAAACAGGCTCCAGTGGTTGTGTCTGCCAGCTTAGCTCACAGTAGGCCAAGTCCAGCTGTGCTCTGGTCACTCAGGTCAGGTGGTTACTCTGCGTCTGTGCATCAGCAGATGGCTAAGGTAGTTCAGTTAAATGTCATAATGACTTTATTTATGATCTTTTTAACCTTTCAGAACTCATTTTACTATCTTGGTGTGGAAGGTACATCATTTGTAAAGTCTTCTACTCCTACATATCTTTCCTTTTGAATTATTAAGCCAAGATAGATCCCTGAGTTGGTCTCTTTCTTTCAAGGGTTCGAGAAGCACTTCTTTGGGTAACAGTTTTCCTGCAGTGATCACCAGGGAAGAATCATTCATGCAGCCTCTAGTGATTACCGTTTAACTGAGGTAGATTGTCCTTGGAGCTCCTGGGGTTGACAGCCAAGGAGAATTACTTTAAACTGTATTAAAAATATGCTTTCTTATCCCTTCAGTAGACTCTGGAAAGACCCAAGCAGAGGGATGTGCTCTAGCAAGTGTTTGGTTTAGACATCAATGTCAGCGCCTTCACAATCACACGAAGCTCACGAAACTCACCACACATAGTAATCCCCCTCCCAGGTATCTCCTCTGATTAGCCACGCCAAAGGGACATTGTGCAAATTAGCTCCATTTCTTCTTCATTCTTTTCAAGAGGTTTCTTGCCCAGTTTCTGCCCCATGTCACTCCAGCTCCTATTATTTTTCCCTTTGTACCAAAAACTGAACACAGGTCTTGAAACATCATTGTCAAGCTCCCTACCAACAAGCTATATCCCCAGCCCTGCAGCTCCTAATTCTGATACCTGCCAATGCCTTTGTTGAGACCTTTTGTCCCACATACTCTGATCCCTGCAAAGGAAAGATTCTTTGTTTTAATTGTGCAACCAAGTTGACAGTTTCCTTTGATAGCCTATGAGTGCTAATGTCACGGTGGCTGGTTCCATCTCTCCCCCTGAAACAAGAACATTAGTTCTTATCTAATAGATAAGGGTTGAAGGGGAAGAAAAGAAAGACCTGGATGTCAGCATGAGGGCAGGATTCATGGATTACATAATGCAGCAGTCGCATCGCTTCCCGAATTTCAAGAGAGTTGGAAGAGACAGCAGCTCAGAGCTCTGGGTATCTACATTTTTTTCAGGAGCACTCTGGGAAAGGGTGACTTATACATGTGCAGATTTTCATTCCTCTGATTCACGTTTAAACGCTGCTACTTCTTATGCTTTGGTTATGTGGATTATGAATATTTAATGCTGCATATACTGCAAATGAAGGTCAAGTCCTGCTCACTGGCGACTTCAAGGCAGGCTCTTGTCTCTGAAAGCCGAGCTACCTTCTGTTAGCAGAGTAAAGCTGAAAGGTTACACATTGTTAAAATTTTGCTTAATGACTTTATCTGCTCCAAAATGGCTGGTACCCCGTGCAGGCGCCTGCTGATTTTGCCGGTCTTTGCTCTTGGCTTTTGGTTTCAGCACTGTTGTTTGGGGGATATGGACATTAAGAAGGCAGAGGGAATCAGCGCAAATTTTGTAGAGCTTCTAGTCCAACCACTCAATTGCCAAGGTAACCTTGGCATCACAACCAGAAAATGGCCTCTCCCCAGTCTTTATAATTTTGCTTTGGCATTCATTCATTCATTTGAAACATTCTCAGTGTGATCATGTTGAATATTCTCCAGGTGATAAAAGCATTTGTGATAAGATTTGGTTAAGGAGAACTATCTTTAAGGTTATAACAGAAATTGATCAGATTGCTTTCCTAGTCTCTGAAAATAAAACTGATACTATTGGTTTAACGGGGATACTCAGAGATTTAGTGGGACATGTTAGTCACTCAACAGTTTTACCACCCATCTCCACAGGGCCTGGTCTCTCATCCCTCAGCAAAGAAATTCTCTTTCAAAAGGGGAAGAGAGGACAGGAGGGTGGAGGAAACTCACATTCCCTGATGATGTGTTTGTTGTGTGTTAAAATAAATAACATCTGTGCTTTCATAGAATTCTTCTAACAACCTCCAAAGGTAAGTACTACTATTCCTACTTTATAGGTGAGGAGGCTAAGCTGCAAAATTTGCCCCAAACCCTCTGCCTAATAAGTAGTGGAGCCGGCATGTGATTTACTCTCTTCCAGTTGTCAAGTGCGATTCCAGATTGTGGAAGTGACTGCAGGGATTTAGTGTGATGTTGCAGGGATGGAAGGCGGCTCCACCTCATCCTGCCAAATCATCTGTCTTGTTTTTCTTTTGTTATTCGGGTCCCCACTTCTCACTCTGGGGGCCAGCTCTACAGTGGACAGTGCTTAGGTGGGTCCTCTTACAGGCTTCACCCTAACATGCTGCCAAGAGCCCTGTTCTGTGTGAAGTCTGAGGCCTGATCTGTTTCTTCCTAATGATGGCTCTCAATAAGTTCCTTTTTGGTGGGCGGGGAATCAAGGATTGAACTCAGGGGCACTTTGCCACTAAGTCACATCCCTAGCCATTTGTATTTTTTCTTTTCAGGCGGGGGTTTGCTAAGTTGCTGAGGGCCTCACTAAGTTCCTGAGGCTGGCCCTGAACTCCCACTTCTCCTTCCTCAGCCACCTGAGCTGCCAGGATTTCAGGCATGTTCCTTTGCACCTGTGATCCTCTTCTTTGTTTTTCATAATTTTTTAATTGGAGCATTATAATTATACATAATGGTGGGATTCATTGCTGCCTTTTGTAATGCACACAACATTTATTTCTAATTTTTAGAAATGTTTTTATTAGTACATTGTGATTATACATAATAGTGGGGTTATTTTGACATAATCATACATGCATGAGATTCTTTTTAGTCTCAGCAGAGACTAAAAAGTGGCAGCATTTTGTGATAGAATAGGGTCAAGATAGCAAAGAACAAGGAAAGTTGGTTGCTCCTCAGGAGCTTTTCCCACCGAGGGAATTCCTTCCAAGTAGAAAAACCTATGCTTTTTCCATCCTTTCCTGAATCTCTGTGCCAGTTTCTTGGTACGCTGAAGTTGATAATAGGGGATACCCTGTTTCCCCAGTCAGCAAATTCTTTTCCCTTTAGAGAACTACAGGATGTAGTTTATATTTTGTAGTTTTGTATTATGTTGTATGATATTTGTATGCCTAGGAAGTTATCAAACTAGAGGGATTTTTATGGAGGGCTTGAAATGATTTATCTGGCTTCCTTCTCTGATCTTGTTCTGAGTACAAGAAGGTGTTGACCTAGTATGTCCCCATGTGCCCAACCTCATGGCAGGCATCTGGCAGAGCCATGAGGATGGCCCGGGTAGCAGTCATGGGAGTGGCTGTCAGGATCACCATTAGCACACCGCTGCCCTGCATGGTGGCCAGTTGGGCATCCCAAGGCAAAGGGAAGGAAGCACCTCCCTCCACTTACTCTAGATTCTTAGCTCCTTTACGGAACAGGAACTTTCTAGGTGGTATTCTGAAAAATTCACTTCAACTCTCTGCCTATGTGCGTTATTTGAGAAATCACAGTGTTTAACCTTTGTTGAAGAAGTCAATGCAGATCACCATGTGTGCAAAAGCATCTCCTTATTCTTCTTTTTTCCTTTTTAAATACTGCTCCTCCCCACCCCCCAATTTTCTCCATCCCTTGCTGACATTTTTATTGCCAGGTTTTGGTTTGGAAAATTATGGGCAGGGAAAGTTCAAGGGCAGGATGTTCAGAACAGCGCTGCACATCTGTGAAGGGAACACAACAGGAGAGCCAGCAGCTGTTCAAAGAATAGAATGTCAGATGGTGGAGGAGCCCAGCCCGCTGAGGGAGGCGGAGGGGGAGCCGCCTCAGGGGCAGAGAGGCTGTAAATAACTGCTGGTGGGAAGTTGTGTCCCCTGTCAGAATTTAACCTTTCGTGCCCCCACTGGGTTCTGTGACAGGGGAGTAAGCCTAACTCAAGCCTTCTACCTAATCTAGTTTTTCAGATTGCTCTTCTCCCACTAAAAAATCTGGAAAAGACACAGGGAGTCTCCCGAGGAGCAGAGGCTGCCTCCCTCTCTGTCTCCTTCTCCATGTGGGTTGGGTTGGGGGTCAGTATCTTTCCTTTGGCTGTCTGTTGGATGGGCTTTGTCTGTCTCAGATCTGTCCCTACTAACTTCCACTTTGGAGAGGCTTGCTTCTTACCATGTAAAAGGCCCTCAAACACCGTATGTGGCAGCATCTAAAGTATCAAGGGAATGACTACTTTTTTGGGGTATCTCATGTTACGATTTGGGGGAAGGATTGAGCTAGGCCTTCTAGGTTTACTACAAGAGACAACTTTAGAATACATTTGGCTCTCTACCCAAGGATTCACAGCCGCAGGTAGAAATACATGAAAACCATTCCTGTGTGAGCGTGTGCTGACTTGGTTTTCCTCGTCATTATTTGCTAACTATGATATAAAAGTTATTTACATAGATTTGACATTGTAGTATATATCATATGCAATCAAGAAGTTGTTCAAAGTACATAGGAAGATGTGCACAGGTTGTATGCAAATACTACACCATTTTATAAAAAGAACTTAAATGTTCATGGATTTTTGAGTCTGGGGAGGGTCCTGGAACCAATATTCCATGCAAGAGGTGACTGTATACCGTCAGTGCCTAAAGAGGCTTCAGAGGTGATTTTTGTCTCTTGTGCCTTAGATTCTTTGCCCAAGGAGGAAAGATCTTGCCCAGCCAGGTGGGCTTGTGGCATTAGTTTATGTCATGTCCACTGGCAAGAGGTCTTGAACTCCTTGATTTTATGGCTCTCTTTCTCTTGGTCTCCTCGTTTGGGGCGGGGATGAGTGAGAGGTCCACTCTGTTGTGGACAGCTAATAAGGCTGAGAATGCTGGCTTGGCCGGTTTGGAATTTGTTATGCATTGCTTTTGAGGACATTTTGCCCAATGGCTCATTTGTTTTCCCTGTGAAAACACTATCTGATAACTATGTCTATAAATCCATGTTTGTTCTACCCTCCAAAATTAGAATGAATTATTTCTACCCTTCTCACCACTCTCCAGAATTGAAAAGGAATGTTTTAGAGGATAAGACACTCTCGTAGCATTCTCATTTCTTTTTTTAAAATGGTTGTTTTCAGGCAAATCAAAGAAACACTTTCTTTTCCAGGCTTAGTAGACACTCATGTCCTTTGTAATTTGCATTAGTTTATACCCTAGGAGCGCTGGGTCTTCTCCCCACCTGGCACCAGACTGCTCTGGTGCTGTCCCTAAAGTCACTCCGGAGGTTGGGAGCCAGAACCAGCTGGATGGAAATACTAGGGCTTAGAGCAGTTGAATCCAAACATGAGGGCAGAGCCCATGCTTAGCACAGCTACAGGGGCGCTAGGTGTGGTGGCAGCTGCTGTGTACAGCTTCATCATGGAGCCTGGAAGAGACGTGACTTCTTTGTTTTCTTTTGCCCTTTGCCCTCCCTAACAGTGAGACCACTTTGGGGATACCTTGGTCAGTGATGAGTCATTTGTGGTTTAAAAACGGAATCCTTTGCAGCAAGGATGCCCATGGGACTTTTTGATGCAGATGTCATTGTGCAAGAAATTTGGGAGAAGAGTGTGTGTGTACGTGTGTGTGTGTGTGTGTGTGTGTGTAGGTGGGGGGGAGGGACATTCGTGGCAGTCCTATGAACTCAGGAGGTAAGCAGAGCATTCAGGGCTTGCCACCAGCCCAGCACAGTAGCAGGCTGAGATCCGTGTGCCGTGGCCTGAGAGGTGTTAATCAGTGAGATCTCTGTTGAGTACCTGTTTGTGCAAGGTGTTTTGCTTGTATTAGGGGATTTGAAATACTACTCATAAGGCTGGAGCTTTTCCATTAAGATGTTTATATTACATATGTTTTTACAAGGGTCAGAAAGTCCAGCCATACACACAGGAAAAGTGAGGTAACAAAATGGGATAACAAGTGAGATGTCAGGAAGCAATATATTAGTCCTTACTGATTTGAGCATTGCAGACAGAAAGCAGGGAAGGCCGAGGAGCTGACTGCTATCTATGGATTGTTTTATCTATGGGTGAAATTCTGAATTGAGGAGATAGAAAACTCAGTCTCCTCCCAACTCCAGGAATCCACAGTGGGTATTCTCACTCTGTCTTTGGCCCTGTGGTTTTTGTTTTCAGTAAAAACATGCAAAATCATGGCTTGAAATCATCACTTGGAACAGGGATAGAGAAGTCTTTGAGGATTCCACAACAGACTCAGAAAACCAAACTGTCTCTGGTGGCCACAATAGTTCCTCTCCAATGGCACATGATTAAAACCTTTGGGAATTTCTATTGGGAAGTTTCTAGAAGTGACTGAAGGGCATCTACTCCATCTTTTTGGAACTGAGGGCTTTGCACAACATGCTGTACTGGAGCCTTGTTTATAGACCAGACACACGCAGAGCATCACAGACATGAGATAGGGAAGGAACTGGCCCCAAAATGAATCTTTGCCCTTGACAAGGAGGCCACACAGGGACCAGGATGCTTGACTGGAAACTGGCATTTGCCCCCAAGAGTCACATTGTGATTTTCATGGCTCTTGGTAGCTTTGCTTTCTTGGATCCCTCCTTCTATAAGAAATACTATGACCTGTTATATTTTGCAGCATTATTGGTATAAAAACAAAATCCGGGTAGACTCATTTTTACAACTCATTATTTATCATCATTAGTCTTCTTCTTCCAATTTTAAATAGATCAATATTAAGACATTTTTGTGGGACTATAGAGTTAAGGTTGCCCCTAAACTCTGTGCCTGCTCTGTCTGATGGAGAAGTTGGTTCTGATTCCCCTTCTCTTTTTGCCCCATCCTTCTGGAAGTTTTCACGCATAAGGAAATGTGTTTAGAGGCAGATGCCTTATACCACACCCCTTCAATGTCATCTGATTGTTTCAGAAGAACAAATAAAAAGAAACATTCCATTTTGAGCCCTGCTTTATAACTTTACTTTGGGAAATATTAACTTCAGCAACTCAACAGTTAAAAGAAAATGGTGCCTTCAGAGATATAAAAAATAAACAAATAAAAAAAAAACCCTAGTAATCTTGCTTTTCCACTGAGTTTTGGAAAAACATATGCCTTTGTATTTGAAAATGAGACTTATTTATTTAAGAAGTCTGTGTGACTATTTAAAAAATAGCATTTTCTTCATTGGAGGTTTAAAAGCTCAAGTAGACAGGGAGGGATGATGTTTAGTCAAAAGCCAGGCAGGTACAGTGAGGACCAAGATGAGCTGAGGGCTTGGAATGCCCTTAATGTGACTTCCTGGGCCCCACTGATTGCTCCCAAGCAGAATTGCAGACTTATGCAGAGAGATCTTCTGCTTCAAAGAGCAGAAGGAAACCAAGACTTGTATATTGCATCTCCAATTTTAAAATATTGGCCAGTAACTCAAAACTTTTAAAAGTACTCTACAATCCAAGCAAAACACCTCTGCATGCCAAATCCAGGTCTCCTGTTTTCAACCTCTATTCTAAACTGTCTCTCTCTGGTCTTGAATTAGCTCTGTTCCCTGAGTGCCAGGAAATATTCTTAACTCTTGCTCTTCCATCTCCCAAAAAAGGATGACTTCTTCCAAGGTGGGAAATTCCTGTTCTCTGCATGCTCCAATTTTTCTCCCATCGAACACATTTTCAAACACTGCTTAATTAAATTTTCACTTTTTTCTAGACAAATACTGTATGTCACAGCAATAAATCAGCCACAACTTACTGTAAAGTCCCAAAGCTACATATCACTAACTCTACGTCATCTCTGAAAATAACGTCGTTAGAACCTCATAAACACACGCTCTGTTTGTTTAAGAACTGCCAGAGCTTTTTAAACATGGTTGCTAAGTCACAAGGGCGTATTTTCCAGGACATAAATGGAAGAGAACATATCCCCCCTTAAATTGTCAGATTCTTTATAAGAAGAGAAGCCCAAATCTGTCTCTTCTGTCAGTGTATTAACTTGACCAACAGAGCTGATTATACTAAATGTGTTAGTGTTCATAATCATTGCAGGCTATCTTCTGACCATCCTAGCTCAGTGGGCATGTTGTATAAAATTTGGTTTAACGTCTAGCATATGTGGATATAAAGCATGGGTTGACATAGATAAATCCTGGCTGCAATTTTCATTCGCATTAGAGTTGAGTTTTCTGAGTACTGTGTTTAACATTTGCTGATGAAATTCTTATGCTATGGTCCCTTCTAAAGCAATATTAGAAGTGTATCTGGGCCTTTCTCCCAAGATATGGTCCCAAGTCTGGGCTGTAGTAGCTCTGTCACTGACCTTTCCATTTTGCATGGAAACTTGGCAACTCATACAAGGCTAGCATTAGGATCTGTTTGAAGATGGAGCTTAGAGCTCAGATATTTTCAGAACCAAGAGAAAGATGACCAAAATATGTCAACCCCATTTCCAGTAGAGCTGTCTCATTAGTCTAGTTTCTGCCTGGAAAATACTCAGATCATCCTTCACCTATCAGGACACTTTTGTAGGTAGGGTGGTGGGACATTCACAGTGTTGGAAACCAATGTGTCCTTCTTAACAAGAACACTCTGCCCCATGCCCTATTCATGCCCAGGCAGAATAGGAACTCTACTTTGGGGTGCTGGTGTTTACCTACATCCCTCACCCTCACCACACACCCAAAAATGCAGAGCACGAACCATAACCTAGTTGGAGATATACTTGATCTTGATATCCTAGAGGAAGCTGCAGGGACAGGATGTATCAAAAGGTGAAAAGAACATGAGTGTAATTATGTGACTCCACCTGCCACACGCTTCCCTTCCTGCTGCAGGAGGAAGTGAGTAAGGAGGGCTTGAAGGGCTGTGCCCTCTTCATAATAGCAAGAATAGGAATGATAAGGAAAGGTCTACAGAGAGCAGCACTAGAGATTGAGATGTGCTCCGAGCAGGCGTGCAGCCTGTCAGTTCCTTCCAGCACAGTCTGTTTTCCAGCCCGGAAGAAGGCTGGGGGTAATGAGGAGGCTGCACCTGCTGGCTGTGTGCCTGTATGCACACAGGTACACGCGCTTGGAGGACACACGAACGAACTGAGTCAGCAGTCATGGCAAGTGAAACTGCAGACAGCAACGTGTACAGATTACATGTAGACAGGAGGGGTTCCTTTGTAGGTCTTACCCCACTCTTGGGAGCTGGGTAAACAGTGCAGAAATTTTTGCTGGCCAAAGACCCTAATGTTGGTCCGTGGAACCCTAGCTGTGGATTCCTTCTGCCTGCTCACCCTTGTTTCTTCTGCCATGACGATCCTGGGGTCCACAGAGGATTGTCTACTTCCACCAAGCCCGATTGGCTATGGATGGGGAACCCTGTCCCTCCCGGTCTTAAGTGCAAGCCTCTGCAGTGTATTCTCTCCAGCAGGTGCTGCCCCTCCCTGCCCCAGGGCATTGGAATCCTAACTATGCAGTGCTCAGGAAACCAGGGAGGGGAGGCCTAGCTTCCTAGCTTTTCCAGCCATGCCAAGCAGCACAGAAAGAGGGGAGGAGAGGAGAAGGCAGAGCTCAGGGCTCTTTATTTGCTGCCTCTGTGTTGTAAGTTACCACCTGTTCTTGGAGGAAAAGTTCGCCCTTGGGCTGGGGTTCAGGGTTGCAAGCAATCTCCAGCTTGTCACTCCACCCCACTCCACCCGAGACCCAGGCACCCAAAGGGACACCAACAGCTGCCAGCTGGATCTCCCACCCACCACAAGGGAGGAAGAGGGAGGAAGAAGACTGCAGGCTCATCCTCCAGTCTTCCGATCAATTTGACAGCAAACAGAAGAGCAGCTTGGGCGGTGAGAGGCCCCCTCTCTCTCTTGAATTCCCTGCTTCCTTCAGATTCCTTCCTGCCCTCACCTGTCTCCAAGCCAGCAGACTGTGACAGTTTAATTGGTCCAGAGAAGGCCAGGCTGTAGGGAAACAGGCAGAGGTGACCAGTGTTCTGGAAGGAGACTCCCCAGAGATGAGCGAGGGGAATCATGACAGACAGGCCAGAGCCCTGCATTCAGGCAGAAGGTCACGGAGCCCTGCTTGAGCAGACCACTGGCTAAGGAGGAAAGCATTTGCCAGCTTCCTCCTCCATCAGCTGCTCGGGCCACTATTGCACATGCTTATGGGCTGGAGGTACCCTCTGCACACAGGGGCAGAGAGAGCTACTGAATGGCTCTGACCCTGCATGCATATTGGTGGGAAGGATGCCTCATGGTTACCAGTAGGGTCTGGAGTCAGATCTTCCTGGTTTAATTCTGCTGTTCTGCTTTATAGTTGTGTGTCCTGGATCAAAGCTCACTAACCTTTCCAAGTTGTAATCTCTTTCCTTTGTAAAATGGGGTGAAAGTAGTGAGGATGGACAGTGGTAATACCTACTTTATGGTAGTGCATGGCAAAAATTAGATGCTGTGTGGAAAATCTCATAGTATAGTGCTCAGCATGAACTGGTCCAAAATATTAGGTAATATTAGAATTGTCTTTTTGAGGGCTGGAGCAGTGGCTCAGCAGTTGTGGTGCTTGCCTGGCGTGTGCGAGGACCTGAGTTCAAACTCCAGCACCACGTACACAATGAAGTCTTAGAGCAATGGAAGCCACATGAAAAACTGAATAGTTTATTCTCTCTTTAAAAAAAAAAAAAGAATTGTCATTTTTGAGACTTTTTTTTAACTTTGAATTGGGTATCAGAGAGGCAAGGTGTGAGCACAGCAAAGCTAAGAGATAAAACAAGATGGGTTGGAGGGCAGCGACATGGTCGGTTACGAGGGTGGTGGACCAGACCAGTGCGAGAGCAGTGGAGTGGGGCAGGACAGCACTTGCAAAGACGAGATTGAGCAGTCTAAGATAAAATTCAGCTAGAAAGGTGGATTATTTTACAAAAAATTCTGTTTGTTATATGCATAGGGCCATATAAGCTGTATAAACATATGCGTGTCCTGCTTTGTGACATAAAATATATTTCTGACTGTGGGATTTGCTACAAAATAGTTTTAAGCAACACTAGCCTTGTCCAGCTGAGGCTGTGCTTTTGGGCTGCAGGATTTAAGGAACCTTTGGGGAGGAAGGCTGGCTAGTATTTGTTCCTGGGGCTCGGTTAGAATTGGATCGTGCAAAGTAGAAGATCCGGTGAGCAGCCCCCAACACTGTCCTCACTTCTGACACCAAATGATCATCCATAGGGGAAGGGAGCTGTTCCCAAAACTACCCTTTGCTTAGTTCACTAGGAAGAGACACAGAATTTGTGAAAGCAATGGTTCTCACGGTGTTAGTTTACCACAGGGAGAGGAGCTAGAGGAAAATCAGCAGGGAGATGACATGCACAGGGCGGAGTTCAATTAAGTTCCAGGCTTGGATCTTCTGTTATCACCTTCCTGTGGATTCAGGGACAGGGTTCCGTGCAAGGAGTGATGCCACACATTGGGGCCCATTTGAGGCTCGGTGTTCCAAGCGTTCACTGGGCTGGATTCTGTAGGACTGCGTGAGAGTCCTCATGGCCATTCTCTCTCTCCACCTCTTCTGCAGGATGATTGGCACTGTGACCTAAATATTACACTGGAATCACCATAAATCACATTGTTAGTCTTTCTGGTGTGATCAGGCCCCATCCCAAATCACAGTGTCACCATCAAGCTGGCCCAAGATCCCTGCAAAGACATTTATGAGGCATGACATTCCAAGAGCTTAGAGATTGCCTCCAGGAGCCAGAGCAAAGGCCAGAGCTCCTTCCGCAAAGCTCACATCTTTGTAAAATAGTTGATGAGGATGCTATGCCAGCTAGAGGACAGACCTCTTCTGGAGAAGACTACAAATACATCCTCTGATCATTTCTGTGAACAGTGGAGGAGAGGGAAAGGCTACCAGATGACCTTGGGTGCTTCTGCGTTTTTCAGCATCAGTGAAATCAGTGTTGGAAGCATGACTTATCCAGTCCCTCAGCCTCAGCCCCTGTGCACACAGGCTAAATAACTTACCAGGTGAGCCTTTATAGGGAACAGGAAAAGGGCCACCCCACACAGTGGCCTTTTGGCTTAACCCCCTAGGTGACCAGGACTTTTCCTGAACATGGTTGCTTTGCAGGCCCCCAGGTACTCTCAGAAACTCCAGTGAGGACACCGTCTGTCCCTTTGCTATAATTTAACTCTTCTACTGTAGGACTGGATGAAGACAAAGCCAGAAAACACTGAGACCTCTAGCTGGGAACAGAAAGCAGATCCACATGTCATTGGGCCATACTGTCCCCCTTGCCACCTATCAGGGACAATGATAATTGTGCAATCAAGGAACTTGGCTTTCAGCTTAATGAGGTGCTTCATGCCCTGCAGGAAGCTGAACCCTAATATTTAGGGAAGCAAGCTGGACCCCAGGATAGAATGGAACAGGCTTCCATTGATGCCTGTTAATTTTAACTGTGTTTGTAAAGTCGACCTTTCCTGAAATTTATTCTCCTGTATGACGTTACCCCTGAGCACACAGATCTTCTGTGTTTTTGGTAAGGGGCTTTTCTGCTTTGGCTCAGAAGCAGGACATTAAAAAGAACATTTTATTGGAAATTTCCAGTGAACTCTGCCTTCTGAAATACATCTCTTAATTTCACAGCATCTTAGCTTTCTCAGTTGAATAAGGGGATTCTTCCTCTTTTTTCTCTGAAATTCCTGTTTTCTTTTTTCCTTAGAAGTGTTTTATTGTAGTTAAAAAAAAAAAAAAGCAATACAATACTCTGGAAGTGGGTTGACTGGCTACAAATCCTGATTCTCACTCACTCACTGTGTAACCTTAGGTAAGAAATTAACTTCTCTGGGACTTTGTTTTCTCAACAATAAATATGAATGCTAACAATTTCCACTCCTTAGTACTGAGAACAGTGGATGAGATACTGTGCAGAAATCACTTAACACAGGACATAGTCACGTTGGTGTTTATTAAACCCGGTGATGATGACAGTGGCATAAACGTGAAATTATGTTTGGTATGAATAACATGTCGCTACTTTGGTATCGGTGGTCTTTAGTTCCATTAAACTGATGACTTAGCTCTTGTTTTTAAAATTTCTGATGATTCACTAATTAACTCAATATTTATTGAATGGATTTTATGTGTCAGGTTCTGTTTTCTGCCGTAGGTCCTTACATTCTGATATCAGAGGGGGACAGACAATAAAGAAGTTGACCAATGAGATAGCTTGGAGAGTAAACACTGGTAATGCAACGAAACTGGCAACAGGAAAAGAAGGGCTTCATCCCTTTTTGTGCTTAAGGACTCCTTTGATGGCCTAATGACTTCCATGACCCCTTTCTCAGAATATTATTATAAATGCATAGCATAGAAACATTATATTACAGGAAAGGCATATTGAAATCCATTTATCATGAGAAACAAATTTGTTATATGGATACGTTTACTTCTTTTTTTTTTTTTTAAGAGAGATGGACAGTGAGAGAGACAGAGAAAGAGAGAAACAGCTTTATTTAGTTTTTCACATGGCCTTAGTTGCTCCAACACTCAGTTGTGTACGTGGTGCTGGGGTTTGAACCCGGGTCCTCGTGCTTGCCAGGCAAGCGCCAAAACCGCTGAGCCACCGCTCCAGCCCACGTTTACTTCTTGATTAGGACATTTTTACTAAGATGTAGCAACAGTGCTAATACACTGTCATACTTTTAAAGTAGGATGAATGCATTTTGAGATAGCTGTAACAATGATAATCTTATATGTAAATATCTTAGATCTCTACTATTAGCAACATTGCAGAAATCATTAATAGTTCCAAAGTACCTTTCCTATCTAGTTTATTGCCTACATTTGTAATTAAAGGAAATGTAAAATATGAATTAGAGCTGAATAAAAATAAAGACTAAGTTTTCTCATCTAGGTTCACAGACCCCTAAATACTACCAAAGGACCACTCGGGAGACTGTGGCCCCAGGTTTGGAATTCTTAGAGAGCAACTTACACTACAGTGTGAGCTGTGAGCTCAGAGAGGCTAATAAGATGATTTCTGCTTTTAAAAAATCCGTTTTAGATTTTTAGATCAATGGAATCGATTCCAAACATAAGTCCATGCACATGTAGCTGATTGATTTTGACAGTGTGTCATGACCATTCAATGGAAAAAGAAGAGTCTTTTCAAAAAGTAGTGCTGGGGGGCTGGAGCGGTGGCTCAGAGGTTGTGGCATGCACGAGGTTGAAAATTCAAACCCCAGCACCACGTACACAACATAAGTCTCCGAGCAACAAAAGTCACATGAAAAACTAAATAAAATTGATTCTCTTTTTCTCTCTCTTGCTCTCTCTCACTGTCCCTCTCTTTCTCTTAAAAAAAAATTGCGCAGGGGAAAACTGGATAGCCACATGTAAAAGAATAAAATCGGACACTCACCTCACAGCATACGTGAAACTAACTTGAAACAGATTGAAGGCATACCTATAAGAGCAAACCTGAAACTTTTAGGAAAAAAAATAGGGGAGATAAACCTTTATAACATTGGGCTTGGCAATGAACTCTTGAATGTAATACAAAAAGTACAAGGAACAAAAGAAAAATTGAACCTCATAAAATTAAAACCTTTTTGTTTCAAAATATCTTACAAAGAAAGTCAAAACACAATTCACATAATAAAGTAAAATATTTGCAAATCATGTATCTGATAAGGGATTTATATTCTAGACTATGTAAACAACTCTTGCAACTTGATTAAGAGATAACCCAATTTTAAAAAGGGCAAAGGTTATAAATTGATCTTTTTCCAAAGAATATGTACAAGTGTCCAACAAGCATATAAAAAAATATTCAGGGGCTGGAGCAGTGGCTCAGCAGTTATAGTGCTTGCCTGGCATGCATGAGTACATGGGTTCAAACCCCAGTACCCATGTACACAACTAAGGGTCAGAGCAACGAAAGTTATGTGAAAAACTCAATAAAAATTGATTCTCTCTCTCTCTCTCTCTCTCTCTCTCATTGTCCTTCTCTCTAAAAAAAAAAGTTCACCATAGTAGTCATCAGGAAAATGCAAATCAAAAACACAATGAGATTCCACTTAATACTTACTAGGACATTTACAATAAAATAGCAGATCTTAGCAAGTAATGGCAAGGATTTGATCAAATTTCAATCTTTGTGTGTTCCTACTGGGAATATAAGGTCGTGGGAAAGCTTTTGAAAATTACCAAAGCAATTGAAATACTAGGAATTCCTCAGAAAACTAAACACAGACTTACCATATGACATAACCATTCCACTCTTTCACCCAAGATAAATAAAAACAGGTTCACACCATGCACCTGAATAGTTGTAGCATCATTATTCATAATAGCTAAAACCTAGAAATGATCTAAATGCCCATGGGCAGGTGATTGGACTAATGTGGTATATCCAGGTACTGGAGTATCATTCGCCCATATAAAGTAACAAAGTTATGTGTTACAACACCTTTGCTGGGTCTAATACATAACACATAACCTTGGACATTCATAGTGATATACTGGGTAAGAGAGGGGAGGGTTAGGGGTAGGGGTAAAAGTGGGAGAATAGGGAGGGCTCTAGGGGGTAAATCTAATTTTAAGCATATATGTATCATATTGTTTCATTGGATGCATTTTCAATTGTACAATAACTAAATTTCTTAATAAAAAAAAAGGAACAAAGTGTTCAAGCATGACA
>PVKS010024923.1:10668-30590 GCA_004027875.1 Aplodontia rufa | reverse complement strand
TCTCTATTTAGCTCTTTGGCCCATTTATCAATTGGGCTGTTGGTGTTTTTATAGCTGACATTTTTGAGTATTTTATAGATTCTGGATATGAGACCCTTGTCTGAGGAATCAAAGTCCATGATACTCTCCATTTCTGTAGGAAACCTCTTGACTCTTTTGATTGTTTCCTTGGCAGTACAAAAGCTTTTTAGCTTTATGATATCCCATTTACTGATTTTTGACTTTACTTCCTTCACTTTCGGAGACCTGTTGAGAAAGTCTTTGCCTACTCCTAAATGTTGAAGTGTTGGACCAATTTTTTCTTCTATCAATTGCAATGTAGCTGGTTTGATACCGAGCTCCTTGATCCATTTTGATTTGATTCGTGTGCAAGGAGAAAGATATGGGTCTAATTTCAACTTTTTGCAGGTGGAAGTACAAAAAAAAATTAACCAGGGAAGCTACCCTAAATATTTCACATCCAAACATGTACCCAGAAGTGTATTTATCTTTTAAACACTAATGCTGATATATCATGGAGAGGTGAGGTAGAGACGAAAATAAAATACCTTTGCTTGGAAAGAGATTGTATCCAGTAGTGAAGTACCCTAAACAACATGGAATATTTCTTGAACTTTTTTTAAAAAATTAAAATAAGTAATATTGATAAAACTTCTAAAACAATGTTAGGGTAACTTTGCAGCTTTGATTTTTTTTTAGGATAATTCTGATTTCACATGACTTTTAGTCGTTTTATTGAGAGACGTTTATCAAATTCACAACTAGTGGTGATTTTAAAAACACTTATAAGAGTGGTTCTGTAAATTCAGAAAACTAGATAACATTGTCTTTCAGGATAAATCTATTTATACTAAAACAACTTAAAATCAGAATACATGGTCTGATGGGTAATCACAGCAGCAGCATTAGGAAACCTTTCAGAAGAAAATTGCCCATTTACTAGTTGGATTTTTATCCCTCAAACTAATGGGCCATCTTTCAGGTTAGATTTTGTAGGCAAGCAATTCACTAACTGTGGAACTGGACTGGACTCAACACGTTAGTAACTCAGTCAATCCTGCTCAAGTCTGTTATTTTGAGGAGATGGGTCAATGGTTTCATTGAAGTTTTGATGGCAGAAGATCCCCCACCTTACAAGAAAGATGCAGCTGAATTTCATGCCCAAAGACATAGGCTTTACTTAATCTTCCAGGCAATTGAAAACTTTAAAAGGAAGATGATGTCAAAAAACATCTCTTTTCAGCATCTTGCTGACTATCTTATGTTGGTCTTTATGGCAATATTGTGAGATAGGTTTTGCTTCCCCTATTTTTCAGAGAAGGGAACTGAGGGTGGGTATCCCATAATACTACATTGCCTGTCCCAAAGCCATTCTTCCTCTCTTCCTTGCTACCAGAGCTCCAGCTTTATCCAGCAGGCAGGGCCATCAGTAGAAAGGTAGGCCCCTCCCAGAGGTGAACCAAGTAATCTCTTAACTGGCAATTTCATTCTCTTTGCCCGTGATGGGTTCAGAGGTGAGCCTCTGTCTAGTTTTAGTCAAAAATAGTGAGGTCAGTTTGTTGAGGAACTCTACTCTGGAAAAAAGATAATCAAGGATAAAGGACTTGGTTTCTTCTAGTGGATACAGGGATAAATATAATACCTTATGCTGTGGCTACCTTCTTACTACAATGCAGAACCAGCTTGCTGGCTTTAACATTCAAAAGGATGAAAGTACTTGGGCTCATAGGCTCATTAATAATTAATAATAATGAATAAACAGTTGAATATTCGATTACTTGCATTCAAAAGCATCTTAGCAGAGAAAGTGACAGAGATAAGATTTAAACCCAAGCCTGATGGACTCCCAAGTCTATGACATTACCAAGGCAATGTGACCTGGTGGCCCCTGGGAGCCCTTCTCTTCAGTGTTTGAGGGGCAGCAACCCAGGAATAAGGAGAAGCTAAGCTGGACAGACCCCATGCCACCCTTCATTACCCCCCCCCATTGCCACCATCCTCATTCAACTCAAATAATTTCTGAGTTAGACATTGTTCCTAAAATGCTTTTCCTGATTAAAAATAACAGAAAAACATAGTGCTTTGAAAATGGACTTTTTTTTTTTTAATGTCAACTTTAAACCAGCAGTTGTCTTTTGCTCAAAATGACCTCTCTTAAAATCTTGGTGTAATGTTTGCTTCCACTATTTTTAGCTGATATGGGACAGGGCAAAAAAGAAAGGAAAGATGAAACCCAAAAGCAATTCAGAAACTCTTCTTTACTTGACCTAGTCTAATTTATTTATTTTTCTTACCTAGATCTCAGGTTCCCCAAGCTATAAAATAAGAAAGCCAAATCAGCTTGTTCTCTATCATTTTTTTTCTTTTGTCACTTTTCACTTCCAAGGATGGCCCTCATGAGAGGAATATCCCTGGGTCCTACAGAAGAGAAGAGGAAGGGAGATGACACAGGTCCTGGGAGGCAGTAGAATTTTTATTGTGATATACAGAGCAGAGCACAAGTTCATTAAAACCTTTGATTCTTCTTGAGACAGGTTTTAGTGATTATTTTGTTGTTGCTTCAAGAAATTACCCATCTCTGATGGGAAAGAATTTTAGTTACTATATAATCAATGTCTAAAAGGTGTTAAAGAATGTGAATGGGGAAAAAAGAAAGGGAAATGGAGGAGGGGAGGGAGTGTTGTAGCCACTCCCTTCATCAGTTTAAAACCACTAGATGCATGCTGGGGCATGGAAGCATAGAAGGGTCTAACCTGACTTCTAGTGAAGCAGTCGGAGACAGAGGCGAGAGATCCAGAGGAGAGAAAGGAAGGATAGCAGAAAGCCCGGAATCGCAGGTCCTGCTTTCTGAGCGTTAGGGTTCCTGCTGGCAACCTGCACAAGGCTAGAGAACAAGCTGGGGGTGGACTCCAGAAATCTTCCTGCTGTAAAACAAGGAGGGTTCAGGGTTCTCCATTTCCTTTTTCTTCTGTATTTGTCTCAATCTACAATCTCAGGTTTCAGAACTAAAAGGGGGAAGGAAACAGTGCAAATGCTGTGGCTTCTCTGCATTTGGGAGAGATGCCTTCAAGAGCAAAGCACATCATGAAAATCAACATATAGCAACCGCACCCCATCTAAACAGGCTACCAGCTTCCTAAAATCTCATGCACAAATGGGATTCAAAGGTAGATAATGCCAATCATCCAGGCTGTCTGGGTCCAGGGATCTCTTATTTGATTTAAATATTCTTTTTCACGATTATCCTGGAGTATCTTCTGACCTGGCCTCTGTCTCCCTCCCATCCCTATTTCTCACTGTTTTTCTCACACATTTCCCAAACCAATGAAACATTTTACTCAGGAAATGATGGTACCTTGTGTCTGAATATCTTTGTCAAGGACCTGCTATCAATACCTCCTCCAGTGAGACTGTCTTCCTTCTCTTAGGTCAGGAAGGCAATGCACAAAGATTTCAAGGAATTTGCTCAGAATTTCACCGGGAAGACCAGAACTCCATTCAGTGGAGTCCAGAAGCTATGTTCTTTTTATGACCTAAGCTGTGATCAGAGACTGAGAACCTGGAGCCTGCAACGGGAGAGGGAGGAGGCAGAGAACATCTTTCCTGAACATTCACCTCGGCATCCTGTCACCACCCACAAGGGATGAGGGGAGAGGATGTTAATGGGAACTTTATTTCAGACAAAGCTATCCCAGTCAGCTTCAAATTGATGTATTGAAGTCAAGCAAGAGAAATACCCCTAGAGATAAAGCAGATGCCAATTTGGGAAAGGCCCTGAACAAAAGTACTTAGACTGGAAGCAATCAGCTTTTCCAAAACCCAACATTTTTTTAGACAAACCATTGAAAATTGGGCTTGCCACATGTAACGCACCACGTCTATTGCATCCTGTTGGACAATGCCTTTAGTTCATCAGGAGCTGACAGTGGATTAAAGGCCTTTCTTTAGGGAGAAAATAGCTCTCCTCCTCATCCTGTGCCTGTCACACGGATATTTAGGGAGACCTGGCAAACATTAAGAAACACAATGAGGCAAGTGTATAGACTGAACTAAGAAGTGACAGGGTAATTCATTGAGCTTTGCAGCAGTCACTCCTACCTCTACCCTCTCATAGCTTGTGAAAGCTAGCTAGAGGTTGTTGTATTTTCATATTTTCTGCTAGGTATGCATGTTATTCCTGTCCTCAGAGATTAAGCCATTGGACTATACCCCACCTGTAGACTTTGCCTCATCCAAGAAGATTCTAACTTGCACATGTTAGTCTTCCTGAAAGGGGATTCATATTATAGTTAAGATGGATCTTTAATATGGAAGTGCTTCTTTTTTCCCCTGAAATGTGGGCAATAAGGTGATATTATAATAACCCATGTGTCTTTCCCCCGTAATGACTTGAACCTGACTCTGCCTAATATTCACAAAGCAAGAAGAGTTTAAACATGTCTTGTTCTTAGATAACTGCATAACTATAGAAATATAGACAGAAAGAAATGCCAGGTGTATTCAGCTTTGAGTTTGTAAGTATATTTTGAATCAGAGACAATAGGATTTCAGCAATTTTTTATTTACTTTTTTAAGTTTCAAGGGTCCTGGAATTTTACATAGTGAAAGTAAAGTTTATTATAAACAGAACTTGGGAGGAATGGCTGAAGACTAGGAATACCTCCTTAGAAGGTAGCTAAGGTTTTTCCTGCAAAAGGAAGGATTACACTGGAGAAACAGGACCAGAGGAACTCAGGAGAAGACTCAGCACCTTTCAGGGGGCCCTGTTCATCAGGAGGTATAGTGGCTGTACCCCCTAAGAAGGATGTCTCATCCTCCATAGTCATATAGTTGATATATACCTCAAGACTTTATATCATCCTACCCTTCACTACAATGCCTCTTCAACAGCCCTGAAGAACCTCACCACCCTCAAGACCAAGTCGTCCTTGGGCATACAGAGGGATGGTGAAGCTAAGGGATGGAAAGCACCCACTGTCTCTTCTTGGGTGAGACTGAAAGGAACCACATGTTGATCTCCTTGAGCTATTCTGGAATGAAGCAGTCTTCATTCTTGCAGCACTAAGGGAATTTCAAAGTTGTCTTCAGGAAAGGGACTCCTACTGACTCTATGATTCTGTCTCAGTTGTCAAAACCAAAGTCCTCCAGCATGATGGAGATTTGCTCTCCAACGACTGTGACTGTCCATCTTCACACACTGCTTTTTGGACAGGAAGCCTGACTTAGTCTTTCTCTGTTCTCTGGGGGTAGCATCTAAGTCTGAACTCCAACACCAGGATTGTTCCCTGGAATGGATGACAGCTTTCCCTTTGTCAACTGGAGCTCCTGGCATTGTTTACTCCTGTCCTTCTGCCCTAGGAACACTACATTGACTCATGCTGGACATTCCAAAGACCAGGTCCTTGTCTGATACAAACCACAGAAACCATTGCCACTCCTCACATGTGTGTCTCCATGCAGAAGCAATTGGCTAGCTCAGGTCTTGAGAGAACCAGCCTGACCAGGGCACAGCATGAGTTTGGAGTAAGGTTCAAATTCTGATCTGGCATTCTTGAATGAGGTGACATTAAACAAAACATAAAATCTTGAACTTCCATTCCCTCATCTGCAGAATGGGGACTAACAATCATTACCATCATAGGAAATACAAGGACAGTGCAGTTTCTGGCATAAAGTAGGGGATATAAATGGTAGATCTTGCCTACTCTTCTCCATAGTCAGTTTCTCTGTTTCAACTATATTGTGTGACGGATCAGAAAACATTTCTTCTGTAGAGTGCACCTGCCTCAGTGCAAGCTGGGATAATTCTCACAATGGCCAGACACTGTGGACAGCAGGATCTAGATAGTTTTTCCCGTTCCTATCCTATCTTTCCTTTCAGGAGCTGGGGCCTAGCCCAGGGGAATGTGCCGCCATATTATAGAGATGGCCGATCATACACAGCTGGTGCCCAGGGAGAGGCACCCAAGGGATAAACCAAAGAAGCTAAGTCAGTCAGCAGAATCAAAGCAGGAAGCATGGAGCCAGAACCTAGAGGCACAGCCCAAGGTCATGGATAGGGAGCCAGGGGAGGTCTGGAGAGCAGGGAGGGTCATGAACCCTGGCCATAGCAAAGGCCAATTTGCTCAGGTGTCTCCTAAAAGTTAGAGGTACGCCTGGCTGGATATTTTTCTGAGGTGGGAGTAGAGAGGTAATCATTCACCTCTGCCTGTTGGATAAAATAAAATTGGGTCTAATTTTGGTTCCACTTTCCCAAGAACTCAAAGTCCCTGATTGAGAAGCAAAAACAACATTTTCCCTAATGTTTTACATAAATCATCTATCTATGGCTGGAAGCAGGCAGTTTTCAGAACAAATATGCTGAAAGTGTGGAAAACCTGTTGGAAGAGACATTTTTGTTTGCCTTCCAGAGGGAAGGATTCCTTCTTTAGTTTATCAGAGTTAAAGCTTCAAACCTTATCCCAGCTATTGGAATACTAAATGAAAGAGACTAGGAATGAACAAATAACAAAGAAAAAAATAAGCAAAGGCCATTTGGAATTTTAACGACAGAGCAGCATACAGGATCCTTCTAAACAAAAGACCTAAAGTGCCCGAAATTTAAAGCGTTTTCAGATAAGAGATGCAGAGCAGTCTACACTCAAGGTGAATGAAGCCAAAGAAATACACTCATTAGATCAGAACACACAAGTGGAAATTCACTACAGTTTCTTCACAAGTAATGTTCCCTCTCATGACTGCTCAAAAATAAACATGTTGGGTTTAAATGCCAAGAAAGACTCTTATTAAATATGTCACCTTAAAAACTTCTGGACTTCTCATTGAAATCAGGAAGCCTGGTTAAAATTTCAGCCCCTTCAGATACTAATGACTTGTTCCCTGGCTAAGGAGATTGCTCTTTTAAAGTTTTCTTTTCCTCCCTGTTCAGAATACTCAGAAAGATCTCACCACCCTGTCCCTGCCATGGGGTTTCCTGAAGCACAGCGGGACTTTTGAGATCTCCACCGCCAAGTATCTACCATTAAATTCCGGCACAGAGAGGGTGCTCAGTATTTGTCTGTTAAATGACTAAGTGAATGAGGACGCAAGGAAGGATAACAAGTGCTTTGAAATGGTCAAGTGTGCATTAAAAACACCACCAATCTTATATCCATTCTTTATTTCTTCCATTCAGTACGCTTTTAAGCATCTTCAGAACCCTAAGAACTGCAAATCAAGGAGCTCAAACTCTGTGGTATGGAAAAGGAATGATCAGTTCGGTCAATTCTGATGAAAATCATAATAAAAATGTATTAGTGGAAGGAGAAATCAAACAGAAAAGATTTTCATATACCATCACTGTTTCACCTCTACTGAGATTTAATGTTCACTAAAAACGTTTTACAAATACTTTACAATTATATCAAAGTGTTTAATAATTTAATCCATATCTGTGTGCATGCAGTACACTTTGAACACATCTGAATAAATTCAGCTCAGTTTGTTTTATTTAGTTAAAAGAATACACAGACACACATTGTTTCTAGTTATTTTGAAAATTAATTTTTACCAAAAATAGCACACATGATTTCTGAAATGAGGCATCTAGACTTAAAATGTTCTGTTGAAGAACATAATTTGTGGTGAAAGAGAGGACAAGTAAAAGTCCTTGGTTCCCTTGGTAGAGAAAGATGAATAGAAATGCAAGTCCCTTAGGTATTTTCTGCTCTTGCTATTTCATGCACTGCTGAAATTTTGCCTAGAAGGAAATGGTAAAATCCATCTCTCCCAATTGAAACAAAGCCCTCAAGGTTTTATGAGGCATAGGAATCTCTTGGTTTGGAGGCTGCTAGGTATTTGACCCTATGCTGTTGACCTTGGTGGGTTGTGATAAGCAGGAGTCTTGGGGCCAACTCTGGGATGCCCAATTATAGCTTCCAAGGAAATCATCTCCTTATGGTCTAGGAATCACTGCTTAGCTCCAGCCATCCTTGATAACGGCAACGTCATCAATGTGAATATTCATAAGGCAGAGGATGTGAAACCATTTACTAATGCTGAAAATCAGAATGATAAATGTGGTAGAATTAAGACTTTTGACCTCCCAGAGAACCAAGGGTCGAATGTCTTCACTCATCTGTGGAGGCTGGAGTTAGACCCTGACCATTGAGAAAGGAGGTCAATACTCATGATTTAAATTTGGAAAAGTTGTAATGACATACAACCTAAGGCATTTGTAGAGATGTTTTGGGAAGGAGGGAGGGAGAGGGATAAGGGTGGATAATTGGGGGGCCCTTGGGGGGTAAATCTAATATTCAGAACATATATATATGTTATATTTTTCATTAGAAGCATGTTTGGTTGTTCAACAAAAAATTTCTTAATAAAAAAACCTGTTATAATGCTAAAAAAAAGACTTTTGACCTTTTCTCTAATCCCTATGTCTCTTAAGATAAAACATGCAACCTTCACTTCATAAGCAAGAGCTGATTTCTAGTTTTTACAACATCACATCTAATCCCCTCAACCACCCAATGGGGTTCACCTAGTAGTTCACCCTTTCTATGTTTAGCAACCCATAAATTTTAGTAGGAACTTTCCCAGCTTTCTTTGAAGGTCAAAGTAGGCATGAGACCTGGGTTCTGCTAATAAATTACCTGGACAGGATTTTTGTCTCAGGTTCAAGTAGAGCTCCCTTTTCTCAGGAGGTGATGGCAGTAGCAGTGGTCACAAGATGAAATTTCCAGAGTACATGGGCAATGGTGTACAGTGTCTAATGCTTCACGATTGTGATTTGTTTATGATATCATTTCTGTAGCTTGATTGCAGAAATTGTTTTGTGCCTCATGCTGGGTTCTGCAACTCTCCAGCTTCTCTGAGGGATGTGTGTGTGTGTGTGTGTGTGTGTGTGTGTGTGTGTTCAAAGTTTAATCAAAGTCAATACCATCTTACTTCAAGGTCTGTACTCTTAAACCTAATGTATGGGGCCAGGAAAGAGATACACAGCTGTGATGCATGACAAGCTAACACAATTAAGCAAGGACACTTCCTGTTGATTCCAGTGCTCTGGCCAGACATTCTGGTTAAATGACAATGTTCTCCCACCCCAGGGACCTGTCAGAGAACAACAGAATTCACTCCCTATTTCAGGTTGTCCAAGATGATTTAGTTCTGCCCGTTCAACTAAAATATGGAGTTCTAACACCATAGGAAAGCAATTGAACTTCTCTTATTCAGCAAATATGGATTTTAAAAATAAATTCTATTATGCAAAAATTTTAAGGTTTCAACTTTGGTTAGGACTGATATTTCAGGGCAAGTAGTATGTATTTAATAAATATTTAAGGTCATGAGCTGAATTGAAGTGAGCTGGTCCATCCACGTGACCAATATCGAGCTCCTCACCAGTGAGCTTCCTGCCTGACTTTTTTCATGATGGGACCATATTACTTCCTGAACCACTGTCCCATCTTTGAATGTTTCTCATTACCATAAAGGTTTTCCTTTTAATGAATCTATGTAGATTTCCAGGTGATTCTTTCTCATTGGTTCATGTATTGATACTTTGCAGAAAAAAGAATATTAAACTAGTTTTTCACATGGTAGCTTCACTAGGTTATTTTTAGGTATCGCTTACTCCAACCCACCTTTGATTTCTCCTGCAGTTATAGCAGACAGCCTCAAGCCCCTGTTGAATCTGTCTCTTTCCAGCCTCTGAATTCTCTCTGAAGCAATGCAGCCTGAAAGTGTGGGTGAATTATCACTCCTGGGTGGAACTCTAGTGAGACTCAGGAATTGATGGTTGAATGTTCCAGACTGTTGGGATTTGGAGGGAAAATTCTGAGTACATTGTACATAGACCCTTAGAAACTCTCTAATGGGATTGGGGCCCAGTTGCTCATGGTGATGACAAACTTTTACTATCTTTCCTCTGTCTCACTCTCCCCGTTCCTTCATTCCCATTTCCTGGAATCACTTCCCAAATAAAGAATCTCTGTTCAAATGTTTACCTTCAGTTCTACATTGAGGAGAACCAAAACTAAGACAGCATCAACCACTGATACATCTGGTTTGGAACAGGAAAATAAGATGGAAGTACTGTTACTAATGATTTGTTCTACATCTAACCCTGCATTTGGTTGTTTCTTATGAAGATTATGGAAAGGGCTTGGGCTTTGGAAACAAAAGGACCTGTGTTTAAATACAAGTCGTACCATTCAGTATCCTTATGGTCAAAGCATTTCATTTCTTAAAACCTCAGCGTCCTCATTTATGAAATTATGGTAGTAAATTCTAACTCAGAGAATTGATGTGAAGATTAAGTAACAGACAGCATAGCTCCATATGTATGGTTTCTTTGCTTACTTATTTTTGCAACCCTGAGAACTAGATAATTCCCATTCTACTGTGGAATAAACTGAGGTTTGGGGAGAATCAGTAATTTAATGTTCCTTCTTAGTCAGCTGCTTCCAGTTATACTGGCATCTTTACTGTCCTCAAATACACCAGCCACAGTCCCACATGGCTCTCCTTGTTTTCTAACACCTGTTACTCTCTTCTCCCTCATTCCTGCTTGACTAACTCTTTCAACTTCTTAATGTCTGTTTATTTTCACCTCCTCTATGATTCCCACCCTGACCACCCTGTTATTACTATCTTCTTTCCATTGCTCCTCCAATCTCCAGAGGATCTATTTCTATTATTTTTTCTTTTTTAAATTTTATTCAGAAATTTATGTGTTGAACAATCAAACAAGTTTCTAATGAAATAATATAACATATATATAAATTTTTGCCGTACTGTTTCTCTTCCTTTACTGCATATTTTTAAAACCCTTAAGTTTCTTTTGGATTGTGGTATTACTTCTAGATCTTTGAGTACAAATTGACAGTTTGTTACATCTGCCAGCTCTCTCTCCTGCTGGCTTAGCTTCCATACTTTGTAATTTTTATTGTGAGCTCATCTTTAGCAGGAATTGTGTTCCCTGTGAGTCGGAGTGTTTTGGATTTGGAGCTGTCCCTGATGGAGGGGTATTATGTTTGCTTTTGCCAAGACCCTAAAGGAGCCATAACTTCTAAACTGCTTATTTTACATGTTGATATATTTTGCACATTTTGATAAAGTAAATCAGAACTCTTAACTATTCCACGGTGACTCTATTTCTATCCGTGACTTTAGTATATGACCAGCTTTCTCTATGCTCCTCCACGTTCCTGTTTTCATGCCCTAATCAAGGTATTGCCATATGTACGTAGGAGCTGAACTGAAAGCCCAGAGCCTCTTCTTTTGTTCTACATGGAGGTTCAGACACCACTGCTCCTTGTCTTAGAGATGATCATTATGTCTTACAGCTACATGAACTGCTCATTGACAGCTACTGCCCAATTTCTAGACTTATTCCCCTTCTTTGTTTTGGGCTCCTGCAATCGCCTCATCTTTCTTTTAAGATCAACGCTGCATTTACTTTATAGTTCTGTTATATTTCATCTACTCTTTCTTTGTGTTTGGAAGACAGGTTCTCTCTACATCAGATCAATTTGCCAGAGTGATTGGAAGTCTCCAAGTACTTCCCATATATAATCCCTTATCAGAAATGAAACACACTTCAAATATGAAAATTCATGTGCTATGGTTTGAATGTGTCCTGCAAAATTTATGTGTTGGAAACTTAATCCCCAACACAAGAATATTAGGAGGTGGCTGGGGAAGGTTCTGCCCTCATGAATAGATTGATCCTGCTATAAAGGTTTGCAATGTCCTTTCTGCCATGTGAAAGCAAAGAGTTCATTTCTTTCAGATCCTTCTACCTTCTGCCATGTGAGGGTGCAGTGAACATGCCCATCTGTGCCAGCCTTTTCATCTTCGACTTTCTAGCTTAAAGAACTAGGGGAGAATAAATTTCTATTCTTTATAAACTACCCAGTTTCAGGTACCCTGATATAGTGGCAAAAAATGGACTAAGACATCATAACAGACACCTAAAACAATAACAACTAACACTGATTTTTTTGGGGGGTGTGTGTGTGTGCTGGAGATTGAACCCAGGGCCTCATGCATGCTAGGAAAATGCTCTGTTGCTGAGCTATGTCCTCACCCCAAACATTGATATCAACAAATGACATTTGTGGAGAGTTTATTTTGTGACATATAAATGTTAGGGTTTATATAATTCATCATCTAATCACCCAAGCAACTCTCTGAGCTAGTCACTACTGTGCCTATTTTTGAGACGAAGAAAGTGAAGTTAGAGTAACTTTCTAAGGTCACATAGCTGGTTAGGAATGGAGGCACCAAGAATCAGGTAGGGTTAAGCAGCTGGGGTACATATCCTGGCTCCATCACTTTCAACATGCATTACTTCGGGCAAGGTACTTCTTAAAGAAAGTGGGAATGACACTAATAAGGTCCATTGTGAAAACTGTTTCCATGTGAGAATGTCTTTAGAAAGTGCCTAGTACAGTGTCTGGCCCCTAGTACACCCTGTAAGTGTGAGGTGTTATCAGAAGAACCCATTCAGAGTAGAGAAGATAGAAAATCTTTTTGGACAAAAAGGGATGATGCTAAGCTTTGTTCACCACATTCTGAGAAGTTAGCACCAGCACACATTCCCTCTGGCTACCAGGCAGCTCCCTGCGCACCTTCTGTGAGCACATCAGTTATTACTGACTTGAACTTCTGCCTCTCTATTTGTATCTTCACACATTTTAAATTCAAATTACTTGCTAATTGATGCACCCACCACGCTCCAACCCTTTTCCTAGTATGCCAAAGTCATTTGTAAGATTTCTCCAGGGTCTCCAAAATTAAGTTTCTATAGACACCTTGGAAGGACTGCTTTGCCACATTGGTCCAGATCATGAACTAGGGAAAGAGAAGGGAATGTCACAGGTTGGGTTCTCCGCAAGCAGATGCTGAAGTGGGTATAGGGGTGCCAATGTTTATCAGGGATTAGTGCCTGTGAGAGGAATGGGAGGAAGCAAGATTCAGGAAGCAGAGGATGAATTGCAAGGCAGGGCTGTAACCAACCTGCTGGAGAGATCTGGAGCAAGAATGGCTTGCCAGAGCGGTCTGCATTGGGTCCACATAGCAAGCCTTTTGCACCTCAGCCTCGGTCATTACATGCTCCAGGAAAGTTGTTTAAATGTATTCTGCCACCAAATCCATATTAGATGTAAATTCTATCTTCTCAACCTTTGTCAACAGTAATATCTTTCCAAAATCTGCCTCTTAAGTCCATGAAAAACTTTGCCCTCAGTTTAAAACTATAATCCATTGATTACTAAGGAGAATAAAATATTTCTGTATAGCTCTTAGTTATCTTTTGTCTGTTTGAAATTACACATTCATATTGTTTGCTCTTTTTCTATTAGCATATTTTTATTATTCTAATCAATTTCTACAACTAATTTTTATACTGATAAGACTTGATCTGTTCCAAATACTTTTCCAATTTCTCTCTCTCTCTCTCTTTTATTTTTTTTTTTTTCGTGCTGGGCCTTTTGCCCATGCTAGGCAAGCACTGAACCACTTGCATGCTTGGGTGAGGAGCTTTCCAAATCAGGCAGATCCTGAAAGATCTGACAGCTGAAAATTCTCTGATGATTGTCCTCTGCAGTTGGACATCAGACTTTCTTGAAAGGGGAACTGGGAGGTGCTGATGATTGTCCTCTGCAGTTGGACATCAGACTTTCTTGAAAGGGGAACTGGGAGGTGCATGTCTAGGTAGATTATAGAGAAGATGAAACTATACATGAGATTTCATCCATCTTCTAATGGAAACTTTTGCTTTCTCTCCCCCTGCCATCTTGCATGGAATTTAACTTGGTAGCTTAACTCCCCTACACTTGGTAATGAGCTGCTGGAGGAGGGCAAGACCTGGGAATGGTGCCACCATAGAGGCCAGAGCACATCTCCTATTTCTTTTGGATCATGAAACTGGAGCACATACTTGTTAAAAAAAAAAAAAACTAGGTGAGAACTGCTCTAGGAACCACAGAGGAAATGACTGTCCACTACATCATTTTCAAGTAACTATTTAATTTTTAAAAAAGATAATTAGCACCTACATCGTGCCATGTACTACAATGAATGACACAAGTATTAAATTTATAAATATAAAAATTGAAATCATGTATCTAGGACAATAAAGGTAAATATGTTTCTGATTTTGAAGTATTCAAATTTTAGAGACAAAGCAAGAAACTATGAGCTAATTTTATGGTGCATTTATATCATTTTAAAATTTCCATGTGTCAGGGAAAAACATGGCAAAGACAAACGAGCAATTGGAATTAAGAATTAAAAGACAGGGTTGTGAATGTAAATCAGTGATGGAGTGCTTGCTAGCATGGGTGAGAGGACCTGAATGGGTGAAAAAGAAAAAGACAAATGAGAAATTGGGAGAGTATTTATAACAGAGAAAGTCCGATTGTTACATAAATTAGTTATACAAATTGACTAGAATAATAAAAATATACTAATAAAAAAGGGCAAATGATAAGAATGTATAGTTTCAAAAAAAATCAACTGATTCAGAGTTAAACAGAAAAAGTTTACCCTCCTTATAATCAATGGATTACAATTTTAAAATCAAGAGGAGTTTTTTTGTTTGTTTGTTTTTTGTACCTTAGAGATTTTGAAAAATATATTGTTCACAAAGGTTTGGGAGATGGAATTTACATCTAATATAGATTTGGTGACAGAAGAAATTTATGCAACTTTTCTTAAATACATTTTGGTCACACGTGTAAAAACTTTTGACGCAACCATTCTATTTTTAAACATTTTCCCTACAGAAATGAGTTGAGGCATAAACACTGATAAATGGCAAGAATAGAAGAATCTGAAGTAATTATAGCTTATTCATTTACTATGCAGCTATTAAAAGTCACACTGTTAAAGAATATTTAATGAAATAGAAAATTCTCAGGTTAAAATGTTAAGTGGAAAGGGTCAAATGTAAATGATGTAAGTCTAAATTTACTTACATTTATCTATACATACAACACATATGCATACATGCTAGGTGATTGCATATTATGTCAAAATGATGATAGTTATGGTTTTTCCCTATTTATTCTTTATTTCAAAAGGTTCATACTGTTCATATATTAATTGGTATTCAGAGAACTCAACCAAACAGACACACTCTCTCTCTTTCTCCTTCCTCCCACCCTACCCCACCCTTTTAAATAAGAGGCTAGGAGCAAGAAAGTTCAATGTAGTCTTGCCCCTGCTCTGACCATGGATGTCAGGCATCTCGCCCTACATCCCTCAAGAAAGGATATCTTAACCCTCTCACTTTTCTCAGGAAAACACTTCAGGTAACTGTTTTCATATTGAGAATGTGCAAATTGCTCTGGAGTGTAATAAAAATTGAATTGGAATTGTATATGTTTGAATCTAAATCCCAGATCAGTCATTTACTACCTGTGTGTCTTGGACTATTCCCTTGCACTTTCATAGACCCCACTCTCCTTCTTTGCAAAATTAGGTTATAAATACCCACCTAATGATACCTGGTAAGAACAGCACAGGGTATAGCAGTTCAGAAGAGACTGTAGAGCCAGATTGGCTTGGTTCCAACCCTAGCCCTGCTACCACTAGCTATGAAAGTATGAATGTTATTTAAACGTTATTTGACTCGGTAACTATTTAATGGGACACAGTACTAGTGCCCACTTTACAAAAGTTTTGGAATTGTCCAGTCAACTGACACTTAGAGAAATCCCAGTACTTTCTGCACACCTTTGCTGTGCTTATTTGATGAGGCCTCTAGTGTAAAACTCCATCAAAGAGACACAATTCAGTTAATTAGGCATTTGAGTGCCCTCTAGGTACCAAGTTGTATGTTTGGGATCCAGAATATTGGAAACTTCTGTTTTTGAGAAAATCATGATTTTGAGGAAGAGACATGTCTACTAAGAAAAAGATCCCAGCAGGATAGAGTAAATAAAATTGGAATTCTGCACAGGGCACCTTTGATCACAAAGAAGACCTACATCTGGCATAGAAGATAGTACTGAGTGAAAGCTTAAAGCACATAGTAGGCATTCAGTCCATGTCTGCTTTGGTTTTCTATTCCTTTCTTCTAACTACCGCCAAATCCTGTCAAATCTTTAAGTGGAGACTTTGTACGAAGAAATAGTAGAGCAAATTCGGAGAACCATGCTTGTTCTTCTCCCTAGTTCCACATACCCACTCCCAATTCAGGCAGCCTGGCAGTGTGGTATCAACTTGCACTCACAGATGTCCCCTTGGCAATCCATGGTCCCTTCTCCTATTTCTACCAGCCAGATATGGGAGTGGTATATGCTTCTTCTCTTTAGTGATAAGCTATGCTAACCTCTGCACTCCAAAAGATGTAAACACTCGTGTCTTGCTGTCATAGTTTTAAGAACACAGGGACATCTGAGAACCAGCTTAGCCAACGCTTACCTTTTCCAGAGGTGTTTATGTGTTCTGAAGCTGTCTGGACACCCCTCACCCCAACATAACTGGTCTCACTTGAAACACACTCCTTGCCTTGATCTAAGTGACATCTTCCTTAGCAGTCTGATTTAGAAGGTCAAACTTCTCCCGTACAAGTCAAGAACAGATTGAGTCTGATGAGGGCTATTGGGAAAGTCAGATGATCCCTCCATCTAGAAATCCTTTATTTTCTTCATTTTGCTAATTCATACTTGACTTCTATGATCGCTGACCTTTTTCTAGATGTCTCTTTCTGGCTTGGTTCAGTCCTTATCAGCTGTCATCATCAATTTTCCAAGTAGTAATACCTAGAATAATTCTCTTCCACGACAGGCCATGAGTTTTCTGACGGTAGTTATTGGGCAAGATGGTGATGGTCTGGCATATAGTAGACAGTGACTCAATGTCTGATGAACAAATAAAAGCAAAAATGGACTTTCCAGGTAGATCAGGTTTATTATTTAACACAAAGGCAATAAGGAGGTCCTGGGCACAGAAATATCCCACAGCACAGACACTGTCTTGGTCTGTTTTTTCAGGGCTTCAGAGAAGAGCCCTCAGTCATTAACAGCTGAGCATATTGCTCACCTCCTTTGGTAAAAGGCAACCGAACTTCTATTTTATATTTTACCAGATAAGGAAAGTATGATTATTGCAGGATACACACACACACACACACACACACACACACACACACACACACATATATATATATATATATATCAACAACAAACAATCCAACCTCTGCTAACATTTTTTAAATCAAATTCTTTCTAAGACCAGATTGCTAGGAGATATTTTTCACATGGGATTTATGTAGCAGCACAGAGTAAACAAAACTCTCAATCAAAGTTATACAGAAAATAAGGTAAACGGTTCCACATGTCTAGTTTTCCCAGTAAGCATCAATAAGCACAACATATTGATGGTAAATATTTGAGGCACTAAATAATTTTTAAAAAATAGATTTCCATGGTAGTCATGTTTGCACAACAATGTCAAAGTATTTAATGCCACAGAACTGTACACTTTAAGATGGTTAAAATGTTCAGTTTTTATATACTTTACCATATATATCTTTTACACACACACACACACACGCACGTGCACACATACACATATAATTCCTAGTGGTCCTTTTGAATTAGTCTGAATTAAGACTGCAATGTCAGTACTCAGTGGCTCAAGAGTAGCCACTCCTAATGGAGATTTGTGTCCTTGGCGTAAGAGGAAACTAAATGAACCTTAAGAACCATGTACTCTAAAAGAGATTCATCTTCTAGCTTTGCTGTTTATATGTGCCCCAAAAGAAGTTTGCAAAACTACATACCCACTTACACACTCCTAAGCTGGCATTTAGAACACTTCATCACAGGTTTCAATAGCTTCAAAGAACATAATATTTAGCATTTTAATTCTACCATCTTAAATCCGTTTGATTTCTAACGAATGGCAACTTGATGTCATAGAGATTTAATGCTGTCATCTATTGAAAATAACTTCTCTTTAACACATTTTACAACCTTCTTTGTCTCCCTTAAAATTGTATTTCCATTTTACTTTCCTCATAGGATTTTAACCTAATGAAATACAAGTTCATACTTTAAACTATTTTATTGATCAGTCTGTCATATCTGTGACAAAAATATGTCTGTAAATGTAAGTCTTTTTAAAAACACACAGCTGTTACTATAAGTGTAAAAGATTTTCATTTGGATTGATCTATCATTACAATTATGAGTAATGAATTATGTTCAAAATTTGATAAGTAATTCTTTTGATATGTAATTACCAAAGTTAAAATTATAGTTCAAAATCATGTCTTCACAATGAATGGCTGCTCCTCCTACAATTACTTCATGTATCCCTGAATGAAAAAAACCAACTGCCAGAACAAATGAGATTCAGCCTCAATTGCATTCCCATTTTTCATTTTTATAAATGCTTAGAGCTGAGAAACTTTTTCTTATAAATAAACAGACACAAATGGAAGTTTTGTAATTGCAGTGTCACTCAATTTTTTGTATTCCTTTGAAGTTGTATGTCAAAATCACATAGGATTTATCATCAAAAATTATTTCTAATCATCTAGCAACTGACAAGTTAATTAGGTCCACCTTCAATTTTGTGGGAAGGAAAAAGCTAGAAAACCTGACTTTCAGGAAGATTTATTGATTACTGAGTCAAGATAGTCATCCATTTCTCAACACCTATGCTGTTTAAATGGCCCCTTGTTTAACATTTGGAGGTTTCTGTAAATCACAGGATAGTGCACTGTGGAAAACACCTCAGTGCTGACAAAGTCCCTTTATTCTGTAAAGTGGGAGACCGGTATTGTTCTTAGTTCAATTTCAGCAAACAGCTCAGGTGGAATCGAGGATAGGCAAATTAAGCCCTGAATATGCTTTGGAAAAATCTTATGTTTCCCTAGCAATATGTCTCCCTAAGACTGAACTCTGCTGCCCTAAGTCAACTAATCCACAAACCCTTTAGGATTGAGAAAGGCATCAGGAATGGTAGTACACTCCAGTGAGGAGGCTGAGGCACAAGATTGCAAGCTCAGACCAACTTAGCAGGACCCTGTCTCAAAATCAAATATAAAGGACTGGGGATATAGCTCAGTGGCAAAGCATCCCTGGGTCCAATCCATGTACCAATGAGAGAAGAGAGAGAGAAAGAAAAAGATAGGGGAGGGATGGAGGGAGAGAGAAAGAGAGAGAGAGAGAGATTGGGAAGGAAGATGAACTACTGATACACTTCTGGAATGGAAAAACTCATCATGAATCTCTGACAAGTCCCCTCCCCATGGTCACAGGTGATCTGGGTCCATTTTGGTGGCTGATTTCTTCCCTCTTGGGTCATCTGCAACCACACCATGTTTGCTCTACTATTTCAGCCATTAATTCTCTAAAAATGGGAATCATTTTCCTTATTAAGAAAGATACAGTGAGAGATGTCATTAGGTTATTTGGGATATTGGACTATAATTATTTCAGTAACAAAACTGGCAATTTTCTGCTTGAATCAGAGTTAAAAGAAACTAGATGCTAGGCTATGGAAACAACCCAGATGTCCCTCACTGGATGAATGGATCCAAAAACTGTAGTACATTTATACCATGGAATTTTACACAGCAATTAGAAACAATGATATTGGAGCCTTTGAAGGTAAATGGATGGCTATGGAAGAGATCATGCTGAGTAAAATCAGCTTAACCCAGAGAACTAAGGGTTGATTGTCTCCACTCATCTGTGGAGGTGGGGACTAGACCCTGGACAGTGAGAAAGTTGGTCTATTAGCGTGTGTTAAATCCAGATAAGATGTAATGTTATACAACCTAATACTTTTTTAGAGATATTGTGGGAAGGGGAAGGGCGGGATGAGGGAGGGTAATTGGGGGGGGGACACTCCTGGGGGTAATTGCAATATCCAGAATATATACACATTTTATATTATTTTGTTAAAAACTTGTA
>PVKS010024923.1:0-10568 GCA_004027875.1 Aplodontia rufa | reverse complement strand
CCTGTGATCACCTAAATTTTACGATACTCCAAAACTGCCCACATTTGCTCTTGAGGAAATTTCATCCTGCGGCTTGAAATACCAACGACAGTGCTGCCCCAGCGGCTCAGCAGTTGCAGTGCTTGCCTGGCATGCGTGAGTACACAAGTTTGAGCTCCAGCACCACATACACAAGAGTCTTGGAGCAATGAAGGCCACATAAAAAGCTAAATAAAATTGATTCTCTCTTTCTCTTTCTCTCATTATCCCTCTCTCTTAAAAAAAAAGAAATACCAAAGACATTTCAAGTAAACTTATACATTCCTCTGCCTAGTCCCAACCTTTTTCCTAAATTTCCAGTATGAATGTATAGTTGTTGATCCAGACAACAAAACTTGAAATCTCATATGTATCTCCAACATAATACACTGGAAACATGATTTTTTACATTTCCATTCTCTCACTCCTCCATTCCCCTCCCCCTGCAAAAACAAAAACAAAAACAAAAACTTGCTTCTTTTCAGGGTCTGGTTTCCACAACGGTCATGATATAAACTAAGCTGATCCAACCAAAAATCTATTTTCAATCATTTTTTCCCATGCTCTTAAATCCAACTCACCAGCAAATAAACACTCCAGGTAGCGTTGCCAAAGACTGCACCATCACAAGGTTCCACACATCTGTCACTCTCTCCCACTAGACTAAGTCTCTGTGAACATTTGCCATCATTTTTAGTTTCCCTCTTACTTACCTCCCTCTATTCTTTCCATCCATTCCCTACACTGAGCAAGAAAAGGGACACTTTAGCCATGGAAATCATTCCGTATCACTCCCTGCTTACAATTCTTCATGGTGTTCCATTGTTCTTAAAATACATTCCAAGCTTCTTCCCATAGCCCATAAAACTCTGTATCAGTGATTTTTAACCTGTGATTAGAATCACCTAGAGCAGCTAAAAATAACAAGAGCAGCAGCAACAAAAATAACAACAAAAACCAAAGTCAATGCCTGGGCTCCGCCTCAGAGTAACTGAATAGTTCTCTCTGCAGATGGAGCACATGCATTTCTTTTTTCTTTTTAAAGAGAGAAGGATAGTGGGAGAGAGAGAGAGAGACAGAGAGAGGAGAGAGAGAATCGATTTTTAGAGTTTTTCACATGGCTTTCGTTGCTCTGACACTTAGTGTGCGTGGGTGCTGGGGTTTGAACCTGTGTACTTGCACATGCTGGGCAAGTGCTGTAACCACTGAGCTACCGCTTCAGCCCCCGAGCACATGCATTTCTGATACGCAGAAATATACCTGACATCATCTGACCTCCATTTCCTTCTCTGGAAGTTTCTCTAATCACTATTTCACGCACTACAATGCAAATACTAATCTATTTCTTTTGTTGTTTGCCCACTTGTGAGCATGCTAAATTTGTGGTTGCCCCAGAACCTTTTGTGGAATGCTTTATACCCAAACTGCCACACTGACTGTTCCCTTCATCATTCTGGTCTCGGCTCAAATACATTTTCAAAGAGGGGAGGATCATAGTCAAGAAGACAACATATTTGCAAATCTTCATGTTTATACATGTGGGATTAGAGTCCTCCAGCCAAGAGTTACTCTCCCGTATTTGCCAATCACTTGAATGTCACATGTCCTGTTTTTGTGAGCTTGATTTCAGTGGTTGCTCTTTCGTTTTCTTGCCTGTGTGTGGCCATCCTAACAAGAACCAATATTATCTGGTTCTTGATAAACCATGCAAACAGGAGCTACCTCTGAAAAACAGCACTTCTTCTTAGGATGTACCTTGGCATACAGATCTTTATAATCATCCTTCAGTGTTCTTTACCAAGGAAATAGTCACTGAAAATCTAGTTCAATTTTGAAAACTACTTATTAGTGATGCATTTGACTTGGAGGCAAAATCTGCAAATTAGAAGAATGAGTTTCAACCCAGATTCCCAAGAAAAAAAATTTGCTATAAAGGGATGTCTCTGTGGTCTATCACTTCCAATGTCCTAATGCGATTTACAGCAATAAGAAGCACTACACCTTACCAAGTACTTGTGCAAACAGATGTTTTCATTATGTTTTCTCCCTGACTTTCCTGGTTGGTTAAGACTGGTACCAGGGTCTCTGCATTTGAGTGCAAAGCTTGTGTCCTATAAAAGCAAGCCTGGAATGAAAACTTGGGGAATGAAATCCAGCCACTCTCCACACCAGTCCCCTGCCACAGGGTAGTCAGTCCAGCAAAAGGGTGTCTTTCTCAATTCAACCACCAGAGGGGACATTTTTTTTCATTTCTGCAAAGGTGCCGTCAGTGGTGGCAGTAGCCCTGCCAAGTACTATTAGTTTTGTTTGTTGTTGGTCTATTGCTTTATTTTGCAGATGACAGCACTGCTATTTGGAGAGGGAAATACCCTATCCCATTAGAAAATCTGCTAGTGAATCAAAAATCTTCCAGCGAGTTGACCAAAAAAATAAAATAAAATAAAATGTCCAAGACTTTTTCCATGACTACTTGGAAATCTTACTGTTACCAGGATCCCTGGTTTGTAACTGAAACCTATAGGCTACTGGTTGGATCCACAATTCCTGAGTGACGGGCATAAACACCAAAACATATAAATGAAGATTAATAGAGCCTCCACAGCAGTCATTTAAACTACCAGGGTTCCTTCTCCTCTTGGAAACCAAGGAGGTGGATTGAACACCAAGTAAGTTGCCTTTGGGCTATAATATCTTGACTTAAGGAAGAGACAGATCTTTTTTCTCTTTTTAATGGAGCACTTTCTTTATTTTTTCATCACGGCTGTCCAAGGTTATTTAAATCAAAGCTATCTTGTGAGGCAACTTCTGCCACATTAAGCCATTCTGGAATCATCTTCAGCTTCATTAAATACATAAGGAATCTGTTTAGACACTACTGACCTCTCCTTTTATATAACTTGGGTGAGGTCAGGTGTCCCATCTCCAGGAACTTAGTTATAGATAAATTTATTGATTCTGGATTTGTCTCTCAGGTCAATAGCACACAATGACCCCACAGCTTACTACAAAGAGGAGATTTTCCAAAGCTTTATGCCTGCTGTCTTTCTGGAGGAAATAATGATGATTGGAAGAAAGATGCAAATAAAAACATTTTCTCTATGTCAGTTCAAAGTAGACTAAGTCATTGCCTACTGTCTGCCCCTTCCTCCCCAGGGTCCCCCTCCACTCCCCCAGACCCTCCATCAGTAGATGGATTGAACCTCATTTGCTACTCTCTAGGGAGAATGCATTCAACTACAAGCTTCCCAAGGTTCCTGGTACAAAAAGCTGAAAATGTCATCACATTTGCAAATGAACAGTAACCTCCTACTCAAAGAGCATCAATGCCACTGTGGCTCACTGAAGCAGACTGCAGGAGCTTTCCTCCTACTGCCATAGCTTTATTGTTAGAATAATACACAAATATTCTTTTCATCTAACTGTGTCGGGCAAGTTTAACTTTCTTTGCAAAGGTAACAACTTTTGCCTCTACCTAGAAGACTTCTCTCTCTTTTCTTTGGAAAGGGGCAGAATGGTTCCTATTCACTCCTAATGGGGGGCTGGTCACCTCCAACCTCTAGACAAGTCTCCACTTTAGCTTCACTCCATATGGAATAATTAAACTCTGCAGGTGACAGTGGTTTGGGTATTCTTAAGCTATGGAAGTCTAAAATCTAGAGAGACAGCCTATCTTTTCTGGCAATATCATTTATCAAGGAGAGACAAGCTGGAAACAAAATACTCCCTAACCCTCACGAGTTGACAATGGCCCAGGGGTCTGATATGTTTTAATATTTAAATGTGATTTAATATTTTCTGAACAAGGGTCTCAAGGTCTGGTTAAGACAAGGTATTTGGGTAAGGCAGTACAGGATTTCTCTAATTTACTGGGTACCTGTCCAACATTTCTTGAGCATGAATGAACCATGATTGTGTTTAGCTTCACGTCACTGGCTAATCCAGAAGAGTAGTTCATCCTGTCCCAGAGAACCCTCCCACAGGGTATTCAAAGGTATTCATCAGAGATTCTATTAGAAAATTTTCAATTAGAATGCATTACAAGTTTGCCAAATGTATATCCTATCAGGGTCTAAACTCAAGATATGTATTACATGTTTTTGTCCTATTCTACGGAAACCACAGACACAGAAATGAAGGACTCTAGTTTCAAATTTTGAAGATGCCTCTGATTCAATAAACACAAAAGGCTGAATGAAGTATTATACTCCAGCTAGGAACGAAGAGATGATTGGTCATTATTCATTACATAGAAACTCATTGAATGAGCTGGGTAGAGACCTGTCTACAAGTATACTCCAAGAATTAAATGCCTAGAATATTATTTAGCTCAAGCTGCTATAACAAAATACCAAGATGAGGGTTTAAACTATAGAAATTCATTTTCTCACAGTCTCGGGGATAGAAAATCCAAGATCAAGGAAGCAGCCAGCTGATTTGGTTCTTCCTGAGGGTTCTCTTTCTGGTTTACAGAGAGTCTACTTCTTGCTGTGTTCCCACACAACTAAGAAAGGGAGAAACTTCGAAGTGTTTCTGCTTCTTCTAAGAAGCACCAAGCCTATCAGATTAGGAACCCACACTCATGAACTCATTTAACTTTCACAACCTTCTCATAGGCATTATCTTTGAATACAGTCACATTTTGGGTAAAGGCTACAATATATGAATTTTGGAGGGATATATTTGATGTATAATATCCAGTGAATGGCAAATTAGAGAAAATATAACCTTGGATGCTCAACCTCTGCCATCATTGTGAGAGGTACACTCTTCAAAGGCATTACTTGCAGATTTCCACCAGCTAAGATGTATCTATGGAGATGCTGACAATACTCATTCAATAACCACCAATAACTACCTACTTTGTTCCATGACACATGTAAGTCATATAAAAACCCAATAATTACAAATACACACACAGACACACACAGACACACACACACACACAAATGGTCTAGGTTTGATGTTAAAGATATGTATAGAGTGATGTGTACATTAATGCCTAGGAACATTAAGTAAAAACCTATGAAGAACCAATGAAAGGATGCTTCCTAGAAGAAATGATCTCTGAGTTTGATGAGGCAGTTTTTTGAGGTGCATGGGAGTCTGAGGAGGAAATTATTTTGCACCTCAATTTTCTCTCAGCTAGGGAAGTACTGAGAAGCAAGAAGGCAGTTACTTCTTTTTTTCTTCTCAGTCTTATCAAATAATTAGTTGAAGTGGGACCCAAATGAGCACTAACTTGTGGAAAATCCATGATGTTTTGGCCATGTGACAATGATACCATAATTCAAATTGCACAAAGAAAAGTAATTGCTTAACAGTTTTATTTTTCCTTCTTTTTCTTTTGTAAACCAAAAATCCAAGAGAGAACCAATAAGATAAAATTATGCAAGGTTTAATTTGATTACACTTTGATATTTAAATTGAACTTTTGTGCCCCGTAGTCAATTAAAGACACTTTTCTCTAAGCTCCTGAAGAAAAGGCATTTCCAAAAGTCTTCAGATATATTTATTCACTTTCTGGAGTTTTGAACACTGGCTCAAGAGAATGTCATGAATGTTACCTAGTATGTTTTTAACATTTAGAGTTGTCTCTTGAGAAATTGAGTTAAAAAAAAAACTCATTAAAGGTTAGACAGTGTGTCGTTAAGGCCAAGGAAAAGAGCAGAGATGTAATACCAAATGGGATCATCATGATAAACTCATCCAAAGCAGGGTACCTAAAAAGTTGGGTTAGGCTCATAATCCTCCCATGTAGTCCTATCAGAGGACATTCTGCCCTGTCACACTGACACCATCCTTTAGACAAGATTGGTTCACAGATCTAGATCTCATGCAGAAAAAGATCATTATTTTCTAGCTGCTGTAGTATATTTTATTTAATTTTAATTTTATTTTAAAATGTTTGTAATGACTCTTTGGTCTCTGAATTTTATTATGAAATAAACAGGAATAATCTTTAGCAATGCCTTTCTTTTGCTCCATCCTTCAACTCCCATGACTGAGGCAATACGGGCATATCAATCATTGTTTTAAATTGCAGGTTGGACTCCCTTCTCCTAGTACTGGTAAAACACACCCAGTAGCTTACATCTTCATATGATCCTAGTGTTGGTAAAGAAGAGGCCAAAGTGCCATCCGTGAGGGTCACCACCTTCTTTCTACCATCAAAGAACAAATGTAAAACCTAGAACAGCCTTTACTTTCTGAGAGCCTTTAATAACAGATTGGAGTCCTCATAAGAACTGTTTATAGTACCAGTGTCTGTTTATTTACTTTATATATCTCCTCCTGGAAATCTTTCCTAACCAACCCAAGAGTTTGTGTCCCCATGTAACCATTCAGATTGTTACTGTAGCTCTTGAAATACATACTAATTACAGACCTATTTACAGGTTTCTGTTTCTATTATACAGGAAGCTGCTTAAAAATCTATACATCTTCTGGGCATGGTGGTACATTCCTGTCATTCTAGCTGGTATGGAGGCTGAAGCAGGAAGATTGCAAGTTCAAAACCAGCCTTGGTAACTTAGTGAGGCCCTTAGCAATGTAGTGAGAACCTGTCTCAAAATATTAAAGGGCTATCCGAGTCCCACTGGAAGGCGCTCAGGATATGAACGATAGGATCCCTGTCGAGAGCAGCCCTGCTCAGGACCAACCAGAGGAGGTTCCCTGCCTGGAGCAACCCTGCTTACCTGATACTCTGTGTGTCTGTCTGGGCCTGTTTGAGTCCCACTGGAAGGCGCTCAGGACACAACCAGTAGGACTCCCATTTGGAGTAGCCCCTGCTCAGGACCAAACAGGGGTGGTTCCCCACCTGGAGAAGTACCACATACCTGATGCCCCACATTCTGGTAGGTTCAGATTTGCAATCTCAAGCCTGGAACCAAAAGGTAAAGCAACATGAGGACCAAGGCAGAAACAGCATCTGGAAGAAGCTGATCATCAAAGAGTCAGTGGCTGATCTGACCCCTTTGACTTGTAAGGAAAGACCACCTGGAGAACCGCCTAACTTCCCCACAGAAAATCTCAATTTAGAGATCCAGAAGAAGCTCTTCAAAAATGAAGAATAAAACAAGGACAGGTTCACCACAAAACCAAAATTTCCCTAAAAAGGATGCCAAGGATAAGGGTTGAGATGAAAACCTTGAAAATACTATCAATGATCTGATTATTAAAAGGAATAATGAGTTAAAAGAAAAGATAATAAAGGGAATAAGTGAGAAAACTCAAGAGATGAAAAACTCTATTATCAAAGAAATAGACACACTCAAAAAGGAAGTAACAGAGCTAAAATCTGCAGTCAATGACATGAGAGGAACCCTGGAAGAATTTAATAATAGACTAACTTCTATAGAAAACAGAACCTCAGCTCTTAAAGAAAGAACTTCTGAAAATGAAGACAGGCTGAGCAAGCTTGAGTGCATGAATGAAAAAAAGAAAAAAACTCACAGACCAAGAACAGAATTTTAAAAATGTCTTGGATGAAATGAGAAAAACATTCTAAGAGTATTTGGGATACAGGAAGAAATTGAAACAAAAATGAACAGGATAAGGAACATTCTCAAGGAAAATTGCTAAAGAAAATTTTTCCCATATAAAAACAGAGTCTGATACAATCATCCAGGAAGCTTATGGGACACCCAATAGGCCTAATCAAATGAGAAGCTCATGAAGACATATCATATTCAAAATGTGCAACAGGGAAATCAAGGAAAGAATATTGAAAGCAGCAAAGGAGAAACACCAAATCACATTCAGAGGCAAACTAATAAAAATCACATATGATTTTTCAGTTCAGACTCTGGAAGCAAGAAGATTATGGAAGGAGATCTTTGAATGCCTGAATGAACATAACATGCATCCAAGAACACTATACCCAGCAAAACTCAGCTTCAAATTTGAGGGAGAAATAAGAACTTTTCATGATAAGAGCAAACTTGCAGCATTCATGAACAGAAACCCAGCATTACAAAGAATCCTCCAACATTAACTCCATATAGAAGAAAAAGCAAACATTCCTCAATATGCACAAAGAGAGAAAATTCAATAAAGGGACATGCTATCAATAGACAACTAAGAGCATAGAGCTTACTAATAAAACACAACAAATATGAACCACAACCACATAACAATTCTAACACTAAATGTGAATGGTCTCAACGCTCCAATCAAAAGACACAGACTAGCAGACTGGATCAAAAAACAAAATCCAACAATACACTGCATACAGGAAACTCACCTTACAGCCAATGACATACACAGATTAAGGGTGAAAGGATGGAAAAAAATCTACCAGGCATATAGCCCAAGAAAGTAAGCTGGAGCTGCAATCCTTATATCAGACAAAGTGGATTTCAAACATAAATTAATCAAAAGAGATAAAGAAAGCCACTACATCATAGTAAATGGAACAATAAAACAGGATATACTCTCCAAAGATCAATGCCCCCAACTATGTGGAAAAATTACTGCAAGATATAAAACCACTTGTGGACCTCAATACAATAGTACTGGAAGACTTTAACACTCCTCTATCCCCAATAGACATATTCTCAAAGCAAAAAAGTAATAAGGAGATATCCAGTCTAAACAATACCAGAAATCAAAGAGACTTAACAGACATCTACAGAATATTCTACCCCAAATTGGCAGACTAACCTTCTTCTTAGCAGCACATGGATCCATCTCCAAAATAGATCATATTCTAGTTCACAAACGAAATCTCAGCAAATATAAAAAATAGATATTATTTCATATATCTTATCAGAATATGATGCCATGACCCCAATAATTAATAGCAAAAATCATGGCACAAAACACACATATATGTGGAGATTGAATAACATCCTATTAAATGAAGAATGGATCCAAGAAGACATGAGAATATTAATTAAGGAATTCTTGGAAGAGAATGAGAATGAAGACATAACATATCGAAATCTCTGAGACAGTATGAAAGTATTCTTAAGGTGAAAATTTATTGCACTGAGTGTCCATATTAAGAACTAGGAGACACCCCTAACAAATAAGCTTATGCTCCAACTCAAATGTTTACAAAAGGAAGAACACTTTGATCCTGAAGCTAGCAGAAGAGAGGAAACAAGATCAAAGCTGAAATCAATGAAATTGAGAACAACAACAAAAAAATAAAAAAGAACTGACAAAAAAAGAGTTGGTCCTTCAAAAAAATAAATAAAATTGACAGACCCCTAGCTAATCTAGCAAAAAGAAGGAGAGAATCAAAACAAACCAACAAAATCACCAATGAAAAGTGGGTGATCATCACTGACCCCTTTGAAATCAAACAGATTATCAGAACATATTTTGAAAAACTATACTCCTCTAAATCAGATAATCTGGATGACATGGACCAATTTCTAGACACATACAACATCCCTAAATTGACTCAGGATGACACTGAAATCCTAAACAGCCCAATAACAGGCACTGAAATCCATACAGCAATTAAAAGTCTTCCAAAGAAGAAAAGCCTAGAACCTGATGGATTCTCTGTGGAGTTTTACCACACCTTTGAAGAAGAGATAACACCTCTCCTTATTAAACTATTCCAAGAAATTGAAAAAGAGGGAACTCTCCCAAACACTTTTATGAAGCAACCATAGCTCTGATAACAAAACCCAACAAAGACACATTGAAAAAAGAAAACTACAGACCCATAGCCCTCATGAATACCAATGCAAAAATCCTTAATAAGGTTCTTGCAAACTGAATTCAAAAACACATCAAGAAAGTAATTCATCATTATCAAGTGCACTTCATTCCAGGTATGCAAGGCTGGTTCAACATACACAAATCAATTAATGTGATTCATCCCTTAAACAGAATTAAGGACAAAAACCATATGATCATCTCAAAAGATGCAGAAAACACCTTCAATAAAATCCAGCACCCATTTATGCTCAAAACCCTAGAGAAAACAGGGATTAAAGGAATTTATTTTAACTTTGTAAAGGCTATACGTACCAAACCTTCAGCTAGTATAATACTAAATAGAGAAAGGTTGAAACCATTTTCTCTGAACTCGGGAACATGACAAGAATGCCCGTTTTCACCACTCTTATTCAATATAATCCTTGAGACTCAGGCTGGAGCAATCTGGCAAGAGGAGGAAATCAAAAGGATAAGAATAGGAAGGGAGAAAATCAAACTATCCCTTTTTGCTGATGTAATTGGCATTTTGGGCAACTGATATTTGAAATATATTTTATGAATCTTTACCTTACTTTCCATAATGCTAATAACAGAACTAACTATAAAATCCTTCAGCTACAGAGCTAGTCTTCTGTCAGGCTTTGTGAGACTGAAAAACATGATTTCTTTTGAATAAGAAGAAGACCAATGGAATAGAATAGAAGACCCTGAAACAAATCCTCAAATCTTTAAACATCTGATTTTTGACAAAGGGGGACAAAATATTACATGGAGAAGTGACAGCCTCTTCAACAAATGGTGCTGGACAAACTGGTCATCCACCTGCAGAAAGTTGAAATTAGACCCATATCTTTCTCCTTGCACAAGAATCAAAT